>PVKU01003142.1:0-191751 GCA_004027475.1 Anoura caudifer
CCCCAATATCACTTTGGAAAGAGAACCAAGGCCACTTCCCTCATTGCAAAGGAAAACTCTTAGTAGGACAAAGAGTGTGCTTTGCATGGGTGCCGAGTATTGAAATAAGTCTTGCAAATTACAGCAGCTCCTCCAGCTAACACTGATCATCTGAAGTCTCCTCACCTATAAAAATTATTTTGATAATTACAAAGATTTTGAGTTTTCCAAGGAAAGTGCCCTTCAAGGAAGAGAACACACTAATAAACCAACATTAATTTCTACTTGTCAGTTACATTTTTCATAAGTTAAAAACTCAGTGTTCTTGTCTAAGTCTCCTATAATTTTGGGGGAGTGAATCAGCCTCCTTCCATCCTGACTCCACCTGAGTATCTTGACCACCCTGAGCTGCTGGTTTAGCAAAGCCGCAAACAGTGGTGGGCACATAAAGGTGCTGCTCCCTGGCTATAGGGTTACTGTGTAATTTATCGTACATACCAAGACTCTTTTGAGAGTGAAAGGGTTGTTTTTAATGATTATGTCACAGCAACAGGTGTCAACTAGGACAGTCCCAGATACTCTGCCATAAGGCTTTGACCAATGAGCTGGACTCCCTCTTTCAACAATTCCTCCAGCTTGATCCATCCTCTAAAATACTGACCAGGTGGAACAGGGCAGGATTACTGCCCTAGAGTCATAACTCTCCCACTTGCCATGGAGAACCAGATTAAAGTTCACCAAAATTAATTATATCATGTATTTTAAATAAGATGCTTGGTATTGAATATTTAATGCTACACACTCGATTTATTATTTATAATGCTGACTTTCTTGTTTAATGTGAGGCAGGTAGAGAGTTAGAAAGTTCTCAGTGTTGCTTTTACCTCCATGGTCCTGAATTTGACAGTTTTGAGCACATACAGAACTCTGATGATCAGCTTAACTGGGAGCAACCAATTCCCACTAAGTACACTCAAGACAAGGTGGTGCAATAGCCAAGTCGATCATTTCTCATGAGAAGTGTCAGTCAGCTCGGCACTTGTTTGAGGCTGGATTCTCCACCATGCCCTTCCCAGAACGTAAGCTGTATTGTGAGCCCTGTACTACCAAGGAGTACAAGGGGTCACAGCTGGGAAGCTGCCTCTAGGGCAGTCTGCCCCAATGGACCTGTCTTGGAAGGGCTGGGGATGCACGATACACATCTTACTCCCAATTTTGCAAATTTCTCATGGGAGAGACTGGGAGGAGATCCTAACACTTCCTCTTCATCACCTGCACAGAATTAGACTACAATTCCCAGGCCTCATGTTCTTAGGTATGACAGTATTCCTGTGTCCTCACCATTGGAATTGAATGGTAAGTGGTCTGTATCACCTCCAAGCCCTGGACTAGGTTTTGCACTAGATGTCAACACCTGTAGTGACCTTGAAGCCCCTAGTAGAGGGTGTTGGGGCTACCAGCAACTTGGATCCTTTAGTGACTGTGTGGAGGAGAGCATTCCCTACTTCACCCTAGGATGAGGTACTGTTACTTGAGCAACAAAGTCTTAACTGAGCAATTTCTAAGTCCTTGTTGTCACCACTCCTTCTCCCACTACTGCAGTTGCTGGTCCCCCAGGAAGGAGGGTGCAGCGGAAAGCAGGTGTAGGAACAGCTCAGAACTGGAGTTTCCCAGGAGATTCTACTGAAGAACCACAGTGCAGAGGGGAGCATATGGCCTGCTGTGCTTGAGAATGCCAGACCTTGATAAGGACCTACTTTTTGGTGCTAATATATCTTGCCATTTTTGCTTGCAGGGGCTCAATTGGAGTCTCACATAGTTAAAGCCAAAGGTAGTCCACCCTGATGGGCAAAAGCACCCCTGGCTGAGAATTGCTGGATTCAGGAGTGCTTTCAAAGGTGTGGGACCTGTACATTTTGCAGAGCCTGTTCTAAGATTGGTTTAATGCTCTGTTCTCACCATCCTGAAATTCTTAAGAATTCTATCTTTGAGCTTGTGTTTTATAAGTGAAATCCACTGGAAGAATGAAATGTGCCAGAGGTCAGTCAGGCAACAGCGGGCACCATGCATGCTGAGCAGCTGGCCTGGGGCAGTGGGCCAGGATCCAAGTTGCTGGTAGCTCTGACATCCTCAACTGCTGGCTTCAAGGTCACATGTGGCAGTCTGAGGTCCCAGGGGTCCCTGAGGGGACTGTCTGCACCAGAACTTGAATCTGGATTATTGGAGACAGCTGCAGCTGCAGCTGGCTCTGGGAGAAAGGCGGTGTCCACGCAGGGGCAGCACTGGAGCTCATGGGGGGAGGCCAACTTGCCCATCAGTCCCTGGAGCCCACCCCTGAAGCATCTGCACAGATATGAACTCTCTGGCCTGAGCACTGGTACAAGATCTGCCACCACTTACACAGTAACATTGTCAGTCACTTATTACAACAAAAAAGAGTGCACATGGACAGTACAGTAAGTCATCAAGAGTTATTAAAATTCCTCAAAGAATTTGGAATCTCTGGTTTTAAAAACTACTGCAACATTGCAAAACAAATATTCACAGGCTTAGAAATAGAAATTAAATTTAAGGATCCTTGCATTTCACAGAAAAAAACTATTTTCATATAAAAACTTGCATGGACCAATTATTAACAAATAGGCAAATGTAAGATTATTTTTCCTTGTGACTGAAGATAAGGTACAGTTGTCCCTTGGTGTCCATGGGGCACTGGTTCCAGGATCTCCCATGGATACCAAAATCTGTGGATGTTCAAGTTCCTTTAATAAAATGGCATAGTATTTACATGTAACCCATGTACATCCTCCCATATACTTTAGCCTCTAGATTACTTATAATATCCAATACAATGTAAATACTATTAAATAGTTGTTACTGCTTGCTTACAGAATAATAACAAAAATATCTGTGCATTGTCAGTAGAGGTGCAACCATCACAGGCCTAACTACATAGTGAATATCAGCAACTTTATATTTTTTAGAATTATTTTTGATCCATGGTTGGTTAAATTTGCAGATGCAAAACCCATGGATATGGAGGGCTGACTGTATTAGAATTCACATACAGGCATTCTAAATTATATACAAATAATCATGAAACAATTTTCAACTTCTTGTACAACCTCTGCAAGTTACAGGAAATGTCAGAGGAAACATTAAAATGCCTTTATATACATTTATTAACATTTACAATAGACCTAAGTTCAGAGCCACAAAAACGGATTTGCAAAAACTTAAGTCATTTTAGAAAAACTATTCTTCAAGAATCATGAGCTCTAGAGGTACTAAAATTTATCAGAAATTCAAAATAGTTTATCAGAAATTTTATCCTGATGTTGTTACAGCCTATAAAACTCTTAGCATCAGCAGAAAGATCCTCCTCAAAATTAAAAATTATCAAAAATTATTTGTGATCTTGCATTTGTCAAGAGCAATTAATGTTACTTTCAAATATATTAATCAAAAGCAAAACTGCTGAATAAAAAGTTTTGATGGCCTAATAAATGCATTTGCAGAAAAGTGAACCATAAAAAATTTCATGATCAATCAAGATTTTTTAAAAATTTTTACTTATTTATCTTTAGGGGGGAAGGGAAGGGGAGAGGGAGAGAAATATCAATGCATGGTTGCCTCTCATGGGTCCCCTGCCAGGAACTGGCCTGCAACCCAGGCATGTGCCCTGACTGGGAATCAAACCGTGATCCTTTGGTTTGTAGGCCCACGCTCAGTCCACTGAGCTACACCAGCCAGGGCTCAATCAAGATATTAATATACTCATATAATAAAGTATCATTGTTTATTGTATGATACAAAATTATGGCACCAAATACTCATTTTTTGCAATGTGTAACATTATGTGTTATAACATAAATGTTGTTACTCCTGTAGAACTATTACCCTTTTATGTTTTGTAAGTAATAAAATACTTTAAAAGGGAAAATCTTTATTTTCAGTACCATTAACTGCATGTTCCCCCTGTATGTTGGACAAGGAGCTCCACATTTTCATTTCGCAGTAGGCTCGGCAAATTACGTCACTGACCCCAACTGGGTTGGAAGAATGGAGGGTGGGAGTACGGGAAGTGAATCCTTTGATGCTCAGAACTGAAGATTTAAGGGTGAAAGCCAAATATGTATGACTAATTCTCCTTTGATGAATTTAAAACCATCTAAATAATGACAAAGATTCTGTCTTATGAAGAAGATTTACTCTTTTTTAAAAAAAATATTTATTTTTAGAGAGAGGGGAAGGAAAGGAGAGAGAGAAACATCAATGTGTGGCTGCCTCTCACGTACCCCCCCAGCGGGGACCTGGCCCGCAACCCAGGCATGTGCCCTGACTGGGAATTGAACTGGCGACCATTTGATTCATAGGCCTGCGCTCAATCCACTGAGCTACACCAGCCAGGGCTACTTTTTCTTTATAAAGAAGTGAGGGAGCTGTCTTTTTTGCAAATATTTTGATTTTCTCAAACTTTGGGGATTAGATTGAGGTAAACAAGGTACCTATAAATGAAAGAAAATGCATAAAAATTAAAATTCTGCATCTAGGATTTGGTAAAGCCTTTTTGGTATAATTCTGCATAACTAAGAAAGTGAATGATCCTAATGCTGGTGAGACAGATCTTGTTGCAGGTTACAGTATTACAAATTCTTTGCTTCAATAAAATTGAAAGAATAGCTAGTTAAATCATTAGGTGATAGAGTCTTAAAATTATATTGATGAAGAAGAACTTCTAGCATGCCAAAGACCTCTGAAAATCCTTTCCTCCGTAAAAGCAATGAGAACACTGACAAAATTGTAAAAATCAACTTTTCCAGAACTGTGAAAATTAACCAAAGTCTTGCAAGTAACTAAGAAACCTTATTCAAGGAAAACCTGTGAATCTTGGTAATGTCAGCTTGTGGCATTTTAACTTGCCCTATTTCTACCTCCCTCTCACCATCCCTGTAATACCCCTGAAAACCAACAACCTCACAACTCTGATAGCTGTGAAGAAGAGAAGGACTGTAGTCACTGGTGGTGGGGGACGGGGGGGGGCATGGAGCAGAATGGGATTGGAGTTCCCTAAAGGTCCCATCAGCAGAGAACTGCCACTATTCGATCTGTCTGGCAGCTTCCTGAAAGTTTCCATTCTCAGACTTCTCTTTATTAAGAAATGCTATGGACAATTAAAGGTCCACTAATTTGATAACCTAGACCAATATCCTGAAATGAACGAATACCCTGAAAGACACAATCTGCCAAATGCACACAGGAGGAAACAGACTATCTGAATCTATTAAAAATTGCATCAATAATTATTAACCCTCCAAAATAAAAGCACCAGGCCAGATGGATTCACTGTTGAACTCTACCAAATATTTAAGGGAGAAAATTATACCAATTCTCTATAATCTCTAAAAGCAGAGGGAATACTTACTAAGTCATTTTATGAGGTCAGTATCACCCTAATATCCAAACCAGACAAAGACATTATAAGAAAAGATATCTACATATCAATATCTCTCATGAACATAGAGGTAAAATTCCTCAATAAAATATTAGCAGATTGACTCCAACAATGTATAAAAAGAATTAAACACCATGACCAAGTGGGATTTATCCCAGGTATGCAAGGCAAGTTCAACATTTGAGAATCAATTACTGTAATTCATCATATCAACAAGATAAAAAAGAAAAATCAAATAATCATACCAATAGATACAGAAAATATATTTGGCAAAATCCAACATCCATTCATGATAAAAACTCTCAGTAAACTAGGACTAGAGGGGAACATCCCCAACTTGATAAAGATTATATACAAAAAGTAAAAATGACTACAGCTAACATCATACTTACGGTGAGAAACTTGAAGCTTTCCCACTACGATCAGGTATGAGGCAAGGATAACTTTTCAACATCATACTAGAAGTTCTAGCTAACTATTGTAAAGTTGAAAAATTGTAAATGGAATCATCTTAGGTCAGGGGCTGTCTGTGTGTATTTTATCTCACATGATGTAGTTTCAGCTTTAGAGTTGTGTTTTTTTTTTTTTTAATTATCTTCCATGTCTCTTCTTAACTCATTGAACAGATAGAACACATTTCAGGCCCTTGACTGTTAATTAAAACACCTTTGCCAGTGCTGGCTTTGTTTCCATTGAGTTTCTTCTTATTAGGTGTCACATTTTCCTTTTTCTTTGTACACGTGGTTATTTTGTAAGTGGTAATTTTTAATTGGATGTGAGACAGTGTGAATTTTACTTTGCTGGGTGCTGGATACTTCTGTATGCTTGTATGTACTTTTGCTTTGTTCTGAGATAAATTTGGGTTTCTTAGAAACAGTTTGAACCTCTTGGGTCTTGCTTTTAAGATTTGTCAGGAGAGACTGGAGCAAGCTTTGCTTTAGAGCTGAGAAACCCCCATTTTTGAGGCAAGAATCTTCTGCATATTCTACCAAAAGCCTCACGAATGATGAGCTTCTCAGTCTTGCTGATGGGAACAGGCATTATTCCCTGCCTGATGGGAGTGCCAGGCACCACTTCCCATCTCTTTGGATGGTTCTTTCCTAGTTATAAAGTGGCTTCCTCATGTAATTGTGTTGATCATTACTCTCCTGAATACTTGAGAGAGACCCTCAGCAGACCTCTTGATTTCCCTCTCTGCTATTCTCTCCATTCTGGTATTCTGTTTTGTGTTATAAACAGAAAAAATGGCACTCATGAATTACTCAAATACCATGGCCAAGCTTGCATAGGCAAGGAGTGTCCCTTAGTATACTGCAGAACCCAGGCCCAGCACCAGGGTGGCCACCAAGGGTTGGGGATAACAACTGGTTTCACTTTCATGGTCACCTGAATATTGGTGGTGCAAAGTGGGAGGAGAGAGAGGCCAGGCAGTTTTCAAATGGTGAGCAGAAGAAAGCCTCCTGGGTAGGTTTTGATGGTGGGCAGGATGTAAGCCATTTTCAAAAGATGTATGGTCAGGAAAAATTGGGAAATTCATTGCGCTAGGAGCTTAGTTGCAAATAAAGGAAAACCTCAGTCAAGCAAAGAGGCAGAGATCAAAGGAAGCCCAGTCCTGCTTGTAAAGAAAGGGATGTGTAAGAGGAGGATAGACCACATAGTCTTCCTCTTGCCCTTGGAGCAGATAATGGCACTATTTGGGGAACTCTTCCCTGGAAGAGCACAGCCTCTTTCCCTCAAGTAAGAATTAGCATGTCTACAAAAGAATTTAGCCAATGTCAGACAGAGCTCTACTTCTGAGGGTGGAGCAGGGGCAACCCATGATGTCTCCAGTGAAGAGAGCAACTTACATTGAACTTAAACTTGATCTGGGTTTACAGGCCAAACTTTTGGAAACTTAATCCACTGGCAGGACCTGTGGGCTGGAGGCCAGAGATCCGATAGCCTGTTTAGAATCCAAAAATGTTTGCAGCAGAGAAGAAGACTGCCATTTAATGTTGTTGGGCCAAAGCAATAGCACATGCCAGGGGGCCTCTGGGGTGGCCAACAGCTGGTCAGGGACAGGACCGGAAGGCTGTGTATCAGAAGAATTGGATACTTGGAACTGACTAGGAGGCAAGAAAGAGTAGAAGAGAGAGAAGCTGTGCATCCAGAGAAAGGAGGATGTCCCCTAAATAAGCATCCAGTACTGCCATGGGGAAGGTTGGGGGCGCGGACAGGTGTTGGAGGCAGAAAGCCTAGGATAAAGGTGGATGGGTGTATTTTTATTGTGAGAAACTATGAAGCAGAACACCTGAGAGACCCTCTACTCAGCCCCTTTGCCCCACAGTGAAGGATTTAGCATTATTCCAATTCTGAAAAAATAAAAATACAAAGCTATAAAACACTGGATATTCCTGTTTCGTAGGGTTATGGTTGATTTTTATTTTGTTCTTTGTAACTTGTTTTTTCAAGCGTACTGCCAATTCTTCAAACTGAAATAAAAAAAAAAACTAGATGCTAATTCAATATATATGAAGAAACTGGTAAAGGTAACTAATCAGGTAAATACTAAACCTGTATTTTTGTTTCTAACTTTTTTCCCTGTTATTTAAAAGGGAACTGCAAAAAACAATGACTACAAATCTGGGTTGATGGCCACACGATGTTTAAAGATGCCACGTGTACTGCAACAACACCCCCAGTGGGGGGCAGGAGCACAACGCTGGATAGGAGCAAAGTATGCCACGGAAATAACGTTGGTATTAATATGCACCAGATTGTTATACACCAAGGTGTTCATTGTAACTGCCTGGGCAACTACTAAAAACACAACTCAAAAAGATATTTAGGAAAATAAATGACAAGGACATGAAAACGACACACTAGAAATATCTTTAGGACAAAAGATGACAGTAATGGAGGAGAGAGAAACAAAAGGGATATAAGACATACAGAAAACAAACAGCGAAATGGACGGGGCAAGTGTTCTCTTTTCAGTAATTGTATTAAACGTATGCGGACTAAACTCCAACTGAAGGCAGACCTAGGCAGAGTCACCCACTGTGTGCTATTTACAGGCAATGCACCTCAGTTGCAAGGGCACAACTGGTTGAAAGTAAAAGGAACGATCATCAAAGTAGTAGTAAAATGAGAGGTGGAGTAGCTATACCAATATCACATAAAATAAACTTTAAAGCAAAAATTGTTAATAGAGACAAGGAATATTTTAAAATAGTAAAAGACTCAATCTATTAAAATATAACATTTACAAACATAGATACATCTAACAGCAAAGCCCCAAAATATGTGAAACAAAAACTGACACATTTGAAGAACAGACAATTCAAAAATAATAACTGGAGACTTCAATACCCCCACTCTTAATAATGGATATACCAAGTAACTGGAGATCAACGAGAAAATAAATCCATGGACAATACTATAAACCAGACTACCTGACATTTACAGAAGACTACATCCAACAAAAGCAAAATACATTTTTCTCTCAAATACGCATGGATCATGTTCCAGGATAGATCATAAATCATATTTTAGGTCATTAAAAAAGTCTCAATAAATTTAAAACTAAAATCATACAAAATATGTTCTTCAATTATAGTTAGAACTCAATAACTAAAGAAAATGTGAGAAATTCATAAATACGTGGAAATTAACACACTTTTCAACCAGGGTATCAAAGAAAAAAAATTATAAGAGACATTAGAAATACATTGAAATAAATGAAAATAAAAAAGTCAGACAAAACTTATACAATGCAATAAAAGCAGATGCTTAGAGAGAAATTTATAGTTGTTAAGTGCCTGTATTAAAAAAGATCTCAAATCAATAACCTAACCTTCCACCTTAAGAAATTAGAAAAGAATAGAGCAAATAAAACCCAAAGCAGGCAGAATTGAGAAAATAAATATTAAAACAGAAATAAATGAAATAGAAATCACTGAAACCAAAGCTTAATTCTTTGAAAAGATAAACAAAACTGACAACTTTTTAGCTTGACTATAAATAAAAAAGAGGAACTAAAATTACTAAAATCAGGAATGAAAGATACTACTTCTGACCTTATAATATTCCACCATAAAGGAATACTACAAACAATTGTGTGCCCATAGATTAGATAACCTAGAAGGAGTGGATATGTTTCTAGAAAGACAGAAACTACCAAACCGGATTAAGAAGACATGGGATGTCTGAATAGGCCCATAACAAAGAGATTGAATCAGTAATCAAAGACTTCCCTCAGAGGAAAACCCAGGCCCAGATGGCTTCACTGGTCAATTCTATTCACATGAGGAAGGAACACTTTCCAATTCATTACCCTGATACCAAAACAGGCCAATTTTGCTTATGTATATAGAGACAAAAATCCTTAATAAAATGTAAGCCAATTCCAGCAATATATAAAAAGGATTATATACTATGACCAAGTGGGATTTATGCCAGGAATGCAATGTTGATTCAATATATGAAAATCCAACATCTTTTCATGATACAAACATTTAGTGAAGTAAGAAAAAAACTTTTTCAGCCTTGTCAAGCACATCTAAGAAAAACCCACAGTTAACATCATACTTAACTGGCAAAACTGAGAACTTTCTCCCAAAGATGAGAAATAAAAATGTCTCCTCTTGCCCCTTCTATTCTACATTGTACTAGGTTCTAGCCTGGGCACTTAGCAAAAAAATAGGCATATAAGCTGGAAATAATTAAAACTATCTCTCTTCTCTGATGACATGAGTTTGTATATAAAACATTCTCCAGAATACATTAAAAAAACTTTGAGAGCTAATAAATGAATTAAACAAGGTTGCAGGATATAGAATCAATATATGAAAATGAATTATACTTCTATATACCAGCAATGAATAATCTAAAAATGAAATTAACAATTTACAATGCACCAAAAACAATAAAACACCCAGCAATTAATTTAACAAAGGAAGTACCAGACTTGTACATTGTAAACAAAAAATATAATTGAAAGAATTTGAAGATGTAAATTAATGGGAAGACAGCCTATGTTTGCAGCTTAGAAGGCTTAGTATTTTTAAGATGGCAATATTCCCCAAAGTGATCTCCAGATTCAAGGCAATCCTTATCAAAATCCCAGCTGCTTGTTTTACAGGAATTGCAAACTGGTCCTAAAATTTCATATGAAAATAAAGAGATCCAGAATAGCCAAAACAATCTTGAAAAATAACAAAGAGCACTCATACTTCTTGATTTCAAAACTTAATATAAAGCTACAGTAATCCAGGCAGTGTGGTAATTGGCATAAGGATAGAAAAATCAGTCCACATAATTTAATTGAGTTTCCAGAGATAAAGCCACACATTTGTGGACAACTGATTTTTGATAAAGGTACCACAAAAATTCAAAGGGGAAAGAATAGCCTTTTCAACAAATCATACTGAACAACTGGATATCTACATACAAAATAATGAATTTGGACCCATTACTCACATTGTATAAAAAATTAACTCAAAATGGATCAAAAGCCTACATGTAAGAGCCAAAAGTATAAAACTCTTTTTTAAAAATATTTTATTTATTTATTTTTAAAGAAGTGAAATGAGAAAGAGAGGGAGAGAAACATCAATGGGAGAGAGAAACGGTTGCCTCTCATAAGCTCCCCAAATGGGGACTGAACCTGCAACCCAAGCATGTGTCCTGACCAGAATTGAACCTGTGACCTTTCCATTTGTGGGATGACCACCAACCAACTGAGCCACACTGGTAAGGGCCAAAAGTATAAAACTCTTAAAAGAGAATATAGGCATAAATCTTAGTGACCTTGAATGAGGCAATGGTTTTAAAATGACACTAAAAGCCCTATCGACAAAATTAAAAATGGATAAATTAGCATTCATCAAAATTAGACACTTTTGTGCTTCAAAAGACACCATCAAGAAAGTGAAAAGACAACCCACAATGGGAGAAAATATTTTCAAATCATACATCTAATAAAAGTCTCTTATCTAGAATATATAAAGAAATTTTATGTCTCAACAATAAAAACACAACCCAATTTTATAATGAGTAGCAGATATGAATAGATATTTCTTCAAAGACAGTATATAAATGTCCATTGAGCACACAAAAAGATGCTCAACGTTAGTCTTTAAGGAAAAGCAAATGAAAAACCCAATGAAATACCACTTTACATTCATTGGGATTGCTATTTTAAAAAACAAGCTGGTGAGGGGATATGGAGAAACTAGCACCCTCATGCAAGTTTGGCGGCTCCTCAAAATGTTACACAGAGTTACCACATAACCCAGCAGTTCTACTTCTACGTATACACCCTTGAATAAAGGCATGTCAGACAAGCCAAGGGCTCTGTGAATATTCTTCCATCTGCCCGAATTATGTGAACCTGTCTGGCCTTGAACAGAGGCAACACACCAATCCCCGCCATACCTTCACAATGAACTTCTTCAACTCCGAGGTCCGTGCTTGGATGCTCCCTTTTCAATGAGGCCTTCCAGGACCATACGTCTTACCACTTCTTTCCCCCACACATGTTTTTTCTTATTTGTATTTACTTTTTCTAATATACAACATGCTTTTCTTAATTATTTCTTATCTATTTACTATCTGTTTCCTCCCACTAGGATTGAAGCTCCAGAACAGTGAGGATATTTTTTGTCTGCTTTGTTCACTGCTCTGTTTGGCACTACTGGGCACACAGTCGGTACTTACTAGCATCTATTGGTTCATTCAGAATGAATGTGTGCCTACAAGAGTAAATGAATTTAGAGGACCTGTTCTGAGAATGAAAGCATATCCAGGTTCAAACAGCTGACATACAAATGACTTTGGAAATAAACATTTTTTTAAAGGTGGGATACTGCTTGTTATAAAAAAGTTAGTCAAGTCTAAGAGCTGTCAGGTGTTTTCTGACACCCACTAGTTACACCTGCCAGTGAATTACACACGAAAGCAGCGGGCCCCAGGACTTTTTCTTTCAGCATTCGAGTGTGTGAGCCTTTCCCAGCTTCTAATGTTTGATCCTCACTTTCGTTGGGACTTCTTATTCAGTTTCACACAGTGATGCTGCCAGGTTACACTCTCAGACATACGTGCTTTGAGTCTGGCTAACTCTGGGCCAGACCTGCAGACTAAAAGGCATCCTGGACGTTGCTAGTGACAGGAGGAGGGGCCCCACCAGCTGACCTCGCAGCCTCCTGAACTGCAGAACGCATCTTTGTTTTGTGCTTAAATTGGCCTTCTGAGAGCCCTGCAGGGAACACATAATAGCAAGCAGTTAAGAGCAAGCTTGATGCACAGACTTTTACGTTACAGTTTATTTTGATTCATTCATTCTAGGGATTAAGCCTTTCTTTGACTGTGAACCTAAAACATAGGAAGTTTCTTTGGCTTCCAAAAGGTTATAACGCTTTCTGGAAATTTAGTCTTAGCACGAAGAAATTTCACTGTACTTTGCCTTCTTGATTTTCTATTTTGTGGACAAAATAGCTCTTGCTCTGTGTCTGCGTAGAGCATGACAAAAGAGAGGAAACTCAGAAAAAGTTTAAAGGCCCATCTGTCACCTTCAAAATTGATTTCTTCTCTGGTACCCTAAAGTATTTGCCCTTTTTATTCACAAAACATTTTCTCCCAGCTGGTCTTTTCTATGCTAATGATTTAAGTAGCACCTGTAATCCAAACTGGTATAATCCAGAATCCAGCCCCAACTTCACACCTGTTTTTGGTCTACCTAAATATCCCAGTGGTTCTTCAGGTTCATTCTACTCAAAGCTAACTCATTCTCTTTCCACCAAAACAAAATGGTAAAACAAAACTTAAAAGTTTCTGCTGATTCTCCTTCTGTCGTCAAGCCTGATTAACGGCATTGCCTTCTCGAACTCAACAAAATCAGGAAATTCAAAGTTAGATTTGACTCTCTGCTCTGACTCTGTGCAAATTCTGTCAGTAAGTCACTGCTTTGATGCTATTCTAACAAATTTCCTAATTTTTCATGACCATGTATCTTTTGAAATAGGCTTACCTCCTGTCCACCATCAAAGCTGACACTGGGGGTTTTCTTCCGCTATTGGAAAGCCTACTGGCCTCTCTCTCCTCCCATTTTTCACCACTAATTACTCAGGTGACCATGAAAATGAAACCAGCTGTTTTCCCCATCCCCTGCTGGCTGCCCTGGTGCTGGACCTCGGTTCAATCACGTACAAAGGAAGATACGGCTCCAAATACCAGCCCTATCACTTCCTGCCTACACAAGCTTGGGCGTGGTGTCTGAGTAATTAGTGTCAGTTGCTTTTTCTCAAAAGTGGGGATATCTATCTCAGAAAGTGGTTGCAAGGCTTACATACAGGCATAACTCAAGATATTGTCAGGTTCATGCCAGATTACCGCAATGAAACAAATCAACTTTTGGCTGGTGGAGCATCTTGCCTTCAATTTTTAAAAACTGCAACATCTGTGAAGTGCGATAAACGAGGTCTGCCTGTTACCTAAAGAATGTCAAGCACCTGGAACATAACTGTTGACACGGCCTTCTGGGTATTCTTTATCCTGTGACTGCTCTCATTTCAAATGACAGCTCTCATCCCTCTCCTGAAGAAGGCAGCCCAAATCTATGTTGCCAGCACCATGCTGAAAAACACAGGTGTCCAACAGTCCTGTACCTTCCTACCTCACACAGACTTTGTGGGCGGTCGCTGTTACTCCAGCTTAGTGTTTCCCAAGCCCGTCCTGCAGAATAGTTGCTCAGCACGTCACTCTTAGGAAAAAGGTGCCACGGGAAGTAAGCGAAGGAAATGCTGCATGTAGTGGCCTTGGCTTAAGGAGTCACAATACACACTAATTTAGAAAATCTTCTGCAAAAAGCCCTGACATAGAGGAATACACGTAATCAATTATTTTATAATTATTTGACTGTGGGCCCCTTTCTTGGGTAAAACTACCACCCCAAAGGACAAGTTGTGTGGTCCATTCACTTGGTCTTAGTCATCTCAGTCCCTTCACCCTGTTTTAACAATGATTCACGCTTTATAACTTTAAAGTACATTTATAAGTTTGAAGAAGTACATTCTAAGCTAATGTAGAACAAGCTATCCGTACTTATTACATGTTATTCAGTAATAACACAGAAGTCAGACCTATAAACAGGTTACCATTCAAAGGCACGGTAAATGCATAGGATACTAGAGACCCCGTAGATGATCCCCCTATTGAACTGAGCCTCCCCCCACCTGTCATGGAGGCTGTGCAAATATTACAGGTCCCGGTTTCACTGTCAGGGAGAAGTATGTGAGGGGGATTCCCATTAGTGCAGACACCATATCCTCCCTGATTTCACCACCATGCTGCCTCCTCCCTACGAGCAGATGAGGCTCCCGGTTTCCCAGGGTCCAGGCCTACAGTTCAAGTCCAGCCACGACTGGGACTGTTTGAATCAATCCTGAGGTCTCATCCAATTGCCCAGTATAGGATAAAGCTCAGAGGGCTAAGAAATCTGTTGTCTAGTGCACATGCATTATTCTCAACAAGAACATTACTACTTTACAAGCCAGGATCCTTTGTTCCTAATCCTAAGCGTAAACCAAGAATTGGAGCTAAGAGTTTCTCACGTTTAGAGCTCCATTCCTCCTAAGGAGACATCTCTCAGCATCCAAGTCCGCTTTCGAAATGAGTTCATATTGAGGAGATTGCCGCCAGAATTAACTGGAAAAAACACTATGGACCACTGCTTTTCTCATTGAACAGGAGCGAAGAACGAGACTGCCCCCAAGTGGGAAACTGGCAAAGCGCAGTTTATACTTCAGTTCAAGGAGAATGGGATCTCCATTTCCAACTCCAAGGACCCTCTCCTGCCCCTTCCCGCACGCCTTTGAGAGCCGCTGTGGGGCATACTGGGGTGCGGTATTACCATCACGGGCTGGTGGGGGTGGGATGGTGTTGAGTAAAAAGATCAGGCGAAGCCAGTGTCGCCCAGCCTCCAGACCCTATAAAACACCTGGTTAAATCCAGATCCCGGATCCTTGCCGCGGAGATATTGATTTATCAGGCCAGGAGTGGGAAGGGGGATCTGAGTTTCTAAACAGTGACATTTTGGTTTCTGTAAAGATGATTCTGCTCACCTGGCTGATTTGGAGATTCTGGGCTGGAAAGTAACTTTTTCCCTTTACCGTGTCTCGGGCGGGCATAAAGGTTTTGCATGCAGGTCACGGGAACCCAGAAGTCACGTCTTCGCTCCTCATGAGCGAACCCCCAGCTGCTGCTCAGGCAGCTCCCCGCAGCCCCTACGCTATAAATCCCAAGTGCCCGGGATCCGCCCGGGTCGCCACCGCGGTTTCCATGGCGACCCGGGCTACGCTGTTTACCCCTTCTTTTCAGGCTTGGGTCTGTGTCAGGTTCCACCTGTCTGCCCCAGCGCTGCAGTCTGACCAAAGAAGGGGGATTCTGGTCCAGGACAATCAAACTAAGAAGTAACTTTATTAATTATTGATTTAAGTATTTCTTGTGCTCATTTCTTATTAAAAGAAAGCTTTAAGCATTTTTTTTGTTTCTGTTTTGAAGGGTGGGAGGGAATACATGTAAAGTGTCTTTCTAGTGCTTTTATGTAACATTTTGCCTTCAGATTCAAATGCTTGGGGCAGATTGACCCCTGGCTGAAAGAATCTATGATTTCTGCTTGTTTAGCAATTTACTTTTGCATGGTCTTCCATGGTGTGGGAGGACACTCGGGTATGTGGATTATGCATTCCTGCCAGTAACTGGCCACGTCGAGCTGATACCCAGACCATGGACTTCCTGGGCCTTTACTCTCCAGCTCTTCCTTTCTTTTCAAGGGCTGCAGCCTCAGCTGAACCAGAGGGAGGAGGTCAGGCTCTCAGGAGGCTCAGGTGAGGATGCAGAACCATCCGGGCTGAGCTTGGGGCTCAGAAGCCCTTAATTATTCTAGTCAAGGAACCCAGCTCATTCTAATCAACTTCCCTTGGGAGAGGGCCACACCTTCTGGAGGTGCTGGTTTTCCTGATTGTTGACACTTGGGGCTGGGCAAATCCTCAAAAGGTGCTCTAGGTAGCTTGGTCCAGAGCATGTTTTTGCTAGTTAGGTCCTAGGAGGCTTGGGGGTGGGGCTGGGATGCCTATCAGTTTTTATTTTTGGTCATGGGTGACCTCTGAGTCAGGGTGCTTCCCTGCGGCAGTTTGGCTGCTCAAGATGGCCAAATGGAAGCTAAATGGAAGCCTGTTGGTAACTGGAGTGAGTGTCCACAAAGAAGCGGGAAGCATTAGGGAGGGATGTTGCTTTTACTTTTCACAGCAACCCATTGGGGAAGTACTATTATCTCCAGTTTACAGAAGAGAAAAGGGAGGCACAGAGAACTTCAGACACGTGTCCACCGGTGGATGGAGCCCAGCATTAAACCCCTACAGGATGTGGCTTCCAAGCTCATATTGGGAGCTTGAAATTTAGCTTCATGTTCTTTTCCCTAATGGAACCTTTATTCAAGCTTCACCCCACCTTTAGTTTAAGCAAATTCATCCACTCATTTAACAGTGAGCTGTTTCATTTCTGCCCCACCCCCACCCCCATAGTTTCATGACAGAGACAACCACACCTATTTTTATTAAGTTCTGTATCTGGCACACAGTAGGGTCCTAGGAAGGTTTGACAAATGAATAAGAACAAAGAGAGTGCTTCAGAGCTTTTGCATTAGCCTTACAAATTAGGAGGAGAAGAAACATAACGGATTTATAATGACCTCTTCTGGGCCTGTCCCCTAAGATATTTCATTCCCGAAGCATGAGATAGGGAAGGAATCTACGTCTCTCTCCCCGACCCCTCTTTTTATGAGGGAGGAAACTAAAATTAAGACACGCTGATCACTATGGTGGAGCTGGGATTTCAACACAAGTTCGTTTTCCTGACTCCAAAGTCTCTCTTTTTTCCACATACCATACAGCTTACTGGAACATCTAAGATGTTGCAGTAGTGATCCAGGAGAAGGTAGAATTATTTTTCTAAGTGAAAATGAAAAGTGAAATTTTGACTGCAGGTGTGTTAGTCTTTAGCCAGTCAACAAGCCCATGCGTGCAAAGAAAGACTGAATACCAGCAAAGGGAGGAGGCTGGGAGAGAGCTCCTCATTTTCTCCACTTGGGGCCTGGCTCAGGGAACCCTAAAGCTTCCACTTTGAAATGGGGGCTGGGAACACCAGAAGCATTTTCTCTGTTGGATCCTTCTGTCATAGGCTTGCCTGTGAGGGAATTGCAGGCTGTTTTGTTTTATTTTACCCTAAGAGGGTATTATGTAAGTACCAGAAAGAGAACAGTGGAGTCTGTTGGATTGCGGGGAGAAGGTTTACTGTGGATATGTAGTATTTTTTAAAGCCTATATTGTGCTTCCTGGTTTATCTTCTTGGAAGAATCCCTTTTGCACTGTAAGCATTTACCTGAGCACATGGAGGTTTAGATTTAGGTAAAAGATAACTTCTGTTTCCAGTCTGGAATTGATGCACTCTCTCCTAGTTTTCCTAGCTCTTTATTAATGGAGTTTACACTTCTGTTTTCTTTTCCCCCATTTAGTTACCACTTTTTAAATATTCTGTCCCCCCGCCGCCCCTCCCAGCATCCGCTGGTTTTGTGCCATTTCCCTTGCCTTTGCCTCTACTTCCACTCTGCCTCCTAGGCTTTTCAGGGATGATCGTCAGCTGAGCAATCTTGTGGGCTGCCCTGGAGAAAACCAGCATCTTGTTATGCCTGTAGATGGCATATGCAGACTGCAGTCTGAGGAGGGGCTGGGAGGTAAGGCTTAATTCTTGGAAGATTCTAATGGGTTGCAAGAAATGGTATTGAAACAATGAAGCATTGAGGTCTAAAAAATATCTTGGCATTCAACAAGAAATGAAATACAGACTTATTGAGCAAGCATCTCTTTATCAGCATATATTGACACTACCAGTTCTGCACCATACTCTCAAGTAATTGCAAACTGTAATTTTAAGACCTTTTTCCTATTTACATTTAGATGTTGTCTTTTCCACCTGTCATTTGGGGATCTAGAAACACAACTTGAGCTATATGTTGGTTATGTCAATGCAGAGCCAACTAAACAATTAAAAGTGAGAAGTAGTATATCCAAGAATTAAGAGCAAAACTCTGGAGCCAGTAGGTGTGGGCTGGAATTCTGGTTCTCCACCTATGAGCTGTGTGACTTCGGGCAAGTTACTTAGCATGCTGTTTTCAAAGCATGAAATACTATGTGTTAGTGTTAGCAGTTGTTCCTTTTATTGCGATTATACAGTTGTGCATAGATATCCTAGACAACCACACACACACACATAGGTTTCCTTTTTCCTATATAAGTTACTGTTTTCTGGGTTTCTGAAGTCATCGGCATGCAACTTCCTGACCATGGGTCTTCATGCTGTCGTTGTTTACAGCAGGAAAGCTGTGCAAAGAGCACCAGGTTTCCAAAAGCCATGGATTCCCTTGAAACTGGGCAGCTGCAGGTGTAGCTGTGGCCCTCCTCTCTCTGGGTATGAGTGTCTGTCTCTAACAAGTGACAGACACAATTAGCCTAGATAAGAACCAAGTCATCTTTACCCCACTGTGGTCCTAACGATGTCCTAATCTGCATCATGAGAGAAATAAGGATAATTCAAGACAATGTGCAATGTAATTAGAAATGGGTAGAAAATTGAAACCACAAATGCCCTATTGATTAATTCACAGTCCCAGTTTCTTACTTCTTGATGAGTTAGTCTGCGGCTGCCGAGGCCTCAGAGGCCAGCCTGGAATGAAACATTCTTGAGTTCTAAAGAGGCTGGAGAGAAGTCAGGAACTGAGGGAGAAAGTCTTTTTGTCCTTCTATTTTGCTGGAGCATGAACACCAGGCTCTTCTGGAGTTTCAGTTGTTGCTGAAAACAGCCAGTTTAACATTCCAGTGGAATCGTGGCTACCTTTCCCTGCTGGCTGACTGTGTGTTGGCTGATGAGTTACTTCTGGATCATCTTCTACAAGGATAAAAATGTCTTGGTGCTCTAGAGCAGGCTGTCACAGCACATGACATGTGCCCTGAAGACACTTGGACCTGAATCAGAGAAACAAGGCTGTGGCTACCTTAAAACCTGTTTGACGTCAGGGAAAAGCTGAGGAACTGTTTCTGATTGAAGGAGCCCAATGACACGTGACAACTAAACACAACACATGAATTGGAACTGAATCCTTTTGTTAGAAAAGACGTGTATTAGAAGATTTAATGGAACTGCTCTAGTTGAAGCGCATGACTTCCCTGGCCCCTTGGCCTCCCAAAATCCCTTGCCCTGCTCTCTGATCCTCCTTGCATCCTTGAAGCTCTGAAAGGGACTGGGGGAGGGGCGGGGGCAAAAGGAGTATTAATAAACATTCTCCCTGTGGGATGAGCAAAGAGCAAACAGTGCAGTGTGATGTGTGTGACTGTGGGTGCTCCGGGTGCTAGGGGTGCCACTGGAGGTTGGAGAGGCGATGCCTCAGCCAAGACTGAGGCTGTGCCAAGGTAGCCCGCCAACAGAAGGCAGGGAAGAATGTTTCGGGCAGAAGGAACAGTATGGGTGGAAATTTCTAGATGAGAGATTTAATCAGAAGAACCTCGGCCCAGGCAACAAGCTTCAGACTCCCAGGGGTGGGGGAGCACAGTTACTAGCAGGGAGCTAGAGAACCTTTACATGAGCTTGTGTGAGAATGGCCTGAATAGTAAACAGAAGGCACTGCAATCCACAGAATACATACCCACACAAGAACAACTTCTGAAGGAGTATTCTGACATTGTGTATTTTCCTAACTATTATATTAAAAGTACAATGACTGGCATGTTATTTTTGGAGAACAGTTTTCAGGTTGAAATCAAGATCTTATATTCAAACAGTCATGTTCCATTGACCTTCTACCCTTCCCCTTCTTTGTTTAATGACCCCTGTTGACTGTCCTCAGGTTGCATTTAACTCTATGTGTAATAGAAAATCAATCTCACCGATAAATCCATTCCTGGGTATTACTAAATGACAATAAATTATATTGCTATACAAATAATGCTGATACTACATAATACTTACTGGATACTTTCTATTAAATATGTATTTATGTACTTTGACAAAGTATTTCTTAAGACACCGTATCTGTCCTAGAAGTCAATGACAGTCGCATCAAAGAATTTTCAAGGGGAAGGCTGCTCATCCCTCTCAGAAGGCAGACTCTTTTCCATGGTGGCTCTACCAATTTTTCCACCAACACCATATAAGCTTCCCTTCTCTTACACCCTCCCCAATACTTATGTTTTGTTTCTTAATAGTAGCCCTCCTAGTAGTGTGAAGTGATACTTCACTGTGGTTTTGATTTGTATTTCCCTGATGATTCCTTATGTTGAGCACCTTTTCATGTAGCAGTTGGTCATTGCCTGTCTTCCTTGGAGAGATGTGTATTCAGATCTTCTGCTCATTTTTAATTGGGCTATTTTTGTTATTCCATAGACTTTGATAAGTTCCTTATATATTTGGGAGAGTAACACCTTATCAAATTTTTTCCCATGCCATAGTTTGCCCTTTCATTTTGTTGTTTCCTCTTAAAAAATAAAAACGAAACCACCATAGGTTCTAGCAATTTCACTCCTGAGCATACTGTATATCTATGTCTACAAGATATTATTCAGCCACAAAAAGAAGGAAATCTTGCCATGTGCAACAACCTGGACTGGGTTCAGCAACTAGAACAGGCATGTAAGTGTGAAGGAGCTGGGAGAGAGCCTGACTGCCCCACATAAAAGAGGTTTGAGAAGCCGGGTGGTGCCCTGCGGGGGGAATGGCGCATAGTAATGGGAAACCCCTGTTGATTGGAATCAGGTCTACTTCAAGTTGAATAGGGGTTTATGAAGTTATACAGCCTGCCTAGAACTTCTTGAAAATCAGAAAGGCTAATACAAACTTATGAGCACCTGATGTGCTTACACTTTTTTGTAGAGGAAAAAAATAAGGGGCAAAGTTGTATTGCTTGGCATGGGGGCCAAACTGGCACATTGGAGAAAACAGCCCTACATTGGAGAGCAGTTTGCCCATCTGTCTTGTTCTCTAGACTCTAAGCATCTGAACCGGTGCAGGCATTGTTCTGCCTGGGCGCCCCACATAGCAGCGCCTCAGTGAACGGCGGCTGAATTAACAACCTTGGTTCTAGATTAGAGCATGGAGTAGTTACCAAATGTTTTAAATAACCCTTTTAAAATTGGAACCATTTTGACAAGGACAAACAGGCACTTGCAAAAAATCAGGTGATGTCTGGGACACACACTCTTTCAAGTCAGGATCCTGTCTGACCTGGTGACAATGATAGCGAGAAATTCAGAGATGTCTATTTCACACAGTCCTTGATAATAAAAAAGAAGTGATGTTTCTTCAAAAGTCCCTTCAAAATGTCCTAGTTCTCATGGAGCCCTTGTAGGAAGGGTGGTCCTGCCCCTGGAGTGGTGCTCTTAACCACTGAGCACCTCGGATGGACCAGAAGTCACTTTCGGTACTTCAATTCACAATGAAGTAGATGAAAGAGCCGTGGACCCGGGACCTGAAGATCTGACTCTGCTCTTGGCTTCGCAGGTGTAATTCTGGACAAATTGCTGACGCCATTGAACCTCACTTACCACGTCTGAAACTCTCTCAGGGTCACTGCAAAGATCAAAGGAGAGAACCTGTGGGGCGTGGCCAAACATACGGGCTGTAAGCCTCTAAGTTATTAGTATCAGACATGCTTGCAATCATTATTTTATTCATTCATGCAGAGGCTTCCCGAGGCTGACCATGGACAGCAAAAATGCTGAAGAACTCTGTGGATAGAAAAATAATTTTTGAAAGGTATTTCTTATATTAGAAGTTTTCAAATCATAGGAGGTACCTCAAGGGAAACTTGAGTGAATCAGGCAGAGGAGGAAGGAGGGGTTTGTTTTGCAAAGCTGGTCTCACATTAAGAGTAAAGGGCTATAATGATTTATTTATTTATTTTAAGCGTAGGTTTGGCAGGGATCCAGTTTTGGTTAGCAGTGTATTTGATTGACAGGTGAACTTGAGGTCACTAGGTCACATCCTGGCTTTTTTTTTTTTTTTTTTTTTTTTTTTTTTTTTTTTTTTTTTTTTTTTTTTTTTTTTTTTTTTTTTTTTTTTTTTTTCCTTTCTTCATTAGCTCTGGAGACTTTCTGTCTGCTTTCATTATCCTGTTTTCTCCCTGTCTTGACCTGGGTTGGAAGGGTATGTAGAGAGAACAAACTTGTATGAGATGGTTGTACTAAGTGGGTCTGAATACATTTTCTTTTCCTATCTTCTCTTCTTTCTCCTCCCTTCTCCTTTTAGATTTGTTCTTTCGTTCTTGTTAAATTACTATGCCATTTATAAAAATAAAAACAATTAATATACATAGTAAAAAAAGAGAAACAGTAAAAGAATGTTGAAATAAACCAGAGTAACTTTATTTAAAAGTAATTTTTTATTTTATATTCACTTTACTGGCGTACATCTCCACAGAAGACAGAATTAACCCTTCTCAGTCAGTCCCAGAGTATGACTGAATGTGATAAAACCCTGATGGTGACATTTTTCTTAGTTTCTCTTAATACATTAGTTGCCTTGCTCTTGTAGTTACAAAGTTGCTGCAAGTTCTTATCAAAATTTAGTTGGGATGTAGTAGGATTACATTGTAGATAAAAGATTGATTGGTGGATTTTCTTTTTTTAAATGTCTTTGCTATTTTATTTACAGGTGGATCCCTTACCCTCCTCATTCTCCATGGAATGAGGCAGACACTTCCCAAACGCATGACCTGAAGCACTGACGAGCCAAGCATGTGGCTTACTATAACAGCTTTGGGGTCATCAAGGGTAATGCTTCCAGAAATGGCAGTCAACAGGGGTTGAGAACTTCCCGAGACACCAAAGTGAGTCCCTCAGAACATCAGACCTTTGGGTTGAGGGGACCTCAGATGTCAGCACGTTATTTAGCAATTGGCAAGAAACCTCTGCTCCAAGAAGTGTCCCAAGTGGCTCCCAGAGAATCAGAGCAGTGTCAGGACCAGAGGAACCAGCAGGGACCTTGGAGAGAGTGCCGCCCAAAGGAACTGGATCTCCTTCTGTTGGCTGATGCCTTGGTGCCCAAGACACAGAAGCTGCAACATGTTACAAACTGGGCCCAGAAGTTCTTATCCAACCCTCCAGAAGATCATAGGTTGAAGAGTCACACAACTTCTCTAGAGCTCCCTTGGTCTAATCTTTGTTGCAGCTCCAGAGAGTAAGAGAAATGCTGATGGAATCATCTGATTCTCCACCCCTGCTCCGAGAACACCAGCCTGGTGCACAGACAGACAATCACAGCTGCTGTTTAAGACCCCAAAACTAACTTGTCAGAAATGTGCTTGTCTTTAGAATTGTCAAGTTCCCCCCAGAAGGAGGGTTTTCTAGACAGTCAGTTTTGTGAGTGCCCTCCTGAGAGACTTTCGCAGGAAGATTATGCTCGGCCAAAGTACCACAGAGTAGGAGATGGCTGTATTCAGACCCCCAATGAAGATGAGATGTTTTCAGGAAACACACTTTGGCTGAGAGGTTGGGGGCTCAGCCACAACTCAGACTCACTTCTGAAGAAAGTAATGTTTTAGAGGAAGCCAGTCAGAGCCCAACCAGAAATGGTTACTTGTGGGCCCCACTGACAAACAGCTCAGAGGAGGAATGTTTAGATGACCCTGGGGAAAGTGAAGGGACATTTTGAAGGGGTGTTCTAGGCAGGAAGTATAGAGGATTTTCAGGAAGTGCCTGTTTTCCCCAAGTGGGACCACACTGGTGTTGAAAACCATGGTGCTAAGTGGTGTTTCTTCCACTGGGGAGATGCCCCTGGAGGCTGAAGTCAGGAATGCACAGGAGCAGTGGAGTCACATGTGGGGACCCCCAAGGATGTCACAGTGGGACTCAAGGATGACATCTCCAGAGGCGAAGACCCCATCTAGAGACTGCCTGTGGGGCAACTAATGCCCCCTTATGACAGCTCCAGTTGAAAGAGAAAGGAATCAGACAACGTGGGGCCCACTTTGTCATTCCCCCAATTAATATGAAGCACAATAATGAGTGGGAACGTGTCTCCTTGGACAGCATGCGGAAGACTATCATGGGGACAATGCCGACAATGCTGAGGGGGACAATGCCAAGCTGCCTGAACAGAGGTGTGTGGAGTTCTGCTGAAAGCAGCCCTGCTGAGATAACTCAGAGGCAACGTGACCTACCACATCCTGAAAGCCACACGATCCCTCAAACTGCCAGCCTCTCGCTGAGTGTGTCAGAGGGCCCCTTGGAGAATGCTGTGTCTCATGGACATTTGGGAGGCGGTGTCTCCTGTGGACCCACTGCAGTGGCATGCAGTGCACATGGCAGCACTTGGAGCCATTGCCATCACCCAAGGTGGACAGTGGGTCAGCGCAGACACTCTGGCAATCACCAGCCAAACAACTCATGAGGAAAAGGAAAAGCCAGCTTTCTCCAAATCACCCTGTTTCCAGAGATATTTCCAAAACTGGTTTGAAGGGGTCCTTCCCACTCCAGGATGCTGGGGACAGCCTCTCTTGGAGGTATGAGCCACCATGCAAACCACAGCAAGAGCCCACTGCAGTGCAAACACATTTCTATTATTTGCAAAAGAGAGGAACGCCTCTTTGCCTTTCAGGGGCCTAGACTGACCGAAGCAGAGTCAGTCATTATATCCCCAGGGGGGAAAAGGCAGGCCTTAAAGGGGCCAGCCTGGACAGGGAGACCGAGGAGTGGAGAGATGGTGGTGAGAGTGATGTGGCTGTGGAAGATGAGGGGAACACCTGTCCCCAAGGATGAGGCTGTGTGGAAGAGGCCAGCTTCTGGAACCTCAAGGCAACTATGATATAAAACCAATGCTGGGAAAAGAGGCTCATGAGCAGTAAATTTATTGGCGCTTGTACAACATATCATGTGGCCACTGGGGATGAGACACAGCTCCTTCTTCATGTATTGCCACTTTCCTTCATTTTCCATAAATATAAAATGTGGATTGTCTTAGTTTTCTTATGGATACCATAACAAAAATATGGTAGACTGGGTGGCTTAAACAACGAACAGATATTTCTCAGTTCTGGAGGCTTGGAAGTCCAAGGTCAAGGCTAGAACAAATCCAGTGTCTAGTAAGGCCTCAGTTCCTAGTTCATAGATAACTGTCTCCTCACTTTGTTCTCTTGTCCTGGAAGCAGAGAGGGGAAGCAAAGGCTCTCCTGACTCCTATCAGGCACTAGTCCCATGAGGAGGACTCCAGCCTCATGACCTCAACTAATTCCAATCACCTCTCAATAATATCACACTGGGGAGTAGAGGTTCTACGTATGAATTTTGGGGGAACATAAGCATTCAGGCCATAACAGGAATAATTATCAGAGTAATGTATAGACTCTAAGATACTATGCAAATATTAGTTTTATTTTGGTAGACCAAAAAACATTAGCTAATTCAAAGTAATCTTCAAAAATAGTTTTTCTGAAAGATAAATGCTATAGTATTCTTCTGGAGATGTATATATATATATTCTCAGATACTTGCATTTCCCATGAGCCTGATGATTCTATTCATTTTGCTGTGTAGTATTTTGTATGGACATAAGCATTTTATGCCTTTCAAGCTGTCAGAGGGGTGGGGGAGAAGGGCTGAAAAAAAGGTGAAGGGATGAGCCAAAGAACATATATGCATAACCCTTAGACACAGACAACAGTGAGGTGGTGGCCAGAGGGAAAGCGGGTCAAGGGCTGGGTGGAGATGGGCAAAAGCAGAGAAAGTGCGGACATCTGTAATAGTGTCAACAATAAAAATAAAATTAAAAATGTACATTTTAATGACCAAGCATTAGATAATGGAATCTTCCTGTCCAATTTGATTGGTGTGAAGATAGAAAATGATTAATGTATTTTCATTTCATAGAATAAGCTCAGATTAGAAATTTAAAACATTTTGCCAGGTCTTTATACACAAATTTTTCTTATTTGAATTCATTCTCTTCTGTTTTTTTTTGAACTAGGTTACATGATTTGTTATAAACAATAGTGAAATATAATGTTGCAAAGCTATATTGAGATACAGTTCAGTTGGTAGAAGACAGTATTATCAAAATATGCTTATAAAATTCTTACAAGATTTGGGAAAGCTCAGTGACATGCATTCCATGAGGGCAGGTAAACAGTAAATCTGTAAAATAAAACCTATGTATGGAATAAAATCTATGTGAAAAATACTATCTATAAAAATCTATCTGAAACATGAAGGATTTGTAACTTCTAATTTTCTATTTTTAGGGAAGTTATATTCTGTTACCCTGAAAAGCACATCCAGAAAGATCAGCCGCAGGGGATACCAGGAAATGTCTAGTACTGCCCATGCATCTCCTAAACATGGAGATGTGACACTAGGGTTTGACTACTCTTTTGTTTTGTCATGTACTAACATTTAAATAGCTAAGTATCAACATTGGCAACCTTCTGAGAAATTACTTAATATTCTAGTTTATGCAATGTGGTGAAAGCACTTATGTACTGAAGGTCTGCCAGGTGTAAGATACTTTACAGGGTGCTATAGTGGACACAAAAGGGAAGAAGAGACAGTTACTTCAGATACGATGTTCTCTACAATAAGAGCAAGCCAAGTGCTCAGGGAGGAAAAGGTGAAGTTATTGTACTGGTGGAATCAGGAGAGGCCTTATTTAGCACATGGTAAGAAAGTAGACTTTGGTCTTCTGGCCAAGATGGAGGCATACGTGGACACACTGTGCCTCCTCTCACAACCAAGATTAAGGACAACAAAAATATAGAACCAATAAAAAGCACTCAGGACAGATAGAAAATTGAATTGTATGGAAGTCCGACAACAATTCACCCAGACTGGTAAGAGGGGAGGGGTTGGCAGCCTGTGGAGAGGGGTTGCATTGGGAGAAGGCAGTGGCTGGTGGTCCCAGGTGCGCAGTCACTCCAGGTGCATAGGCGGCAGCGTTGCTGAAGCAGGGTGCACAAGGTGGCAGACTGTGGACACACATTCGCGCACAGATAAACCAGGCGAAAACAGGCAGCAAGACAGACTGCATGACGCAGGGCCCCAGCGCCGGGAAGTGAAGCCTGGAGGCACCCATTGAAAATACTTGTAGGGGCTGAGGTGCTGGGAGGGAGTCCCAGCCTCACAGGAGAGTTCATTGGGGGGACCCACGGGGTCCTGGAATGTGCGCAGGCCCACCCACACGGAGGTCAGCACCAGAAGGACCCAATTTGCTTGTGGAAAGCGGCTGAAGGGACTGGAATCCGTGAGAGAGCGGAGCAAGCGCCATTGTTCCCTCTCGGACCCTGCCCCCACATCCAGCATCACAACCCAGCGACTGGACTGCCCCTCCCTGGTGAACACCTAAGGCTCCACCCCTCACTACATAACAGCCTCAACCAGACAAAAATAAAAAATAAAAAAAATTAAAACCAAAACCAAGGATGGTTCAAACAGGAGAACAGATCAAAGCCCCAGAGCTAATTCATCTAAGCAACCAAGAGGTAGCCAACCTATCAGATGCATGGCTCAAAGCACTGGTAGCCAACCTATCAGAAGCACAGTTCAAAGCTCTGGTGATTAGGAAGCTCACAGAATTGGTTGATTTTGGTCACAAATTAGAGGAACAAATGAAGGCTACAATAAGTGAAATGAAGAAAAATGCACAGGGAACCAATAGTGATGGGAGGAAAACTGGGACTCAAATCCATGGAGTGGACCAGAAGGAAGAAAGAAACAACCAAACAGAAATGAATGAAGAAACAAGAATTCAAAAAAATGAGGAGAGGCTTAGGAACCTCTAGGACATCTTTAAATGTCCCAACATCCAAATTATAGGGGTACCAGAAGGGGAAGAGGAAGAGCAACAAGTGGAAAATTTATTTGGACAAATAATAAAGGAGAACTTCCCCAATCTGGCAAAGGAAATAGACTACCAGGAAGTCCAGGAAGCTCAGAGAGTCCCAAAGAAGTTGGACCCAAGGAGGAACACACCAAGGCACATCATAATTACATTAGCCAAGATTAAAATGAAGGGGAGAATTCTAGAAGCAGCATGAGATAAGGGGACAGTCACCTACAAAGGAGTTCCCATCAGACTGTCAGCTGATTTCTCAAAAGAGACCTTCCAGGCAAGAAGGGACTGGAAAGAAGTATTCCAAGTCATGAAAGTCAAGGACCTACATCCAAGATTGCTCTATCCAGCAAAGCTTTCATTTAGAATGGAAGGGAAGATAAAGTGCTTCTCAGATAAGGTCAAGTTAACAGAGTTCATCATCACCAAGCCCTTATTATATGAAATGTTAAAGGGACTTATCTAACAAAAAGAAGATAAAAATATGACAGTAAAAAGACAGCAAACTCACAGATATTAACAACCACACCTAAAACAAAAGCAAAGTAAGCAAACACCTAGAACAGGAGCAGAAACACAGAAATGGAGATCACATGGAGGGTTAGCAACAGGGGAGTGGGAGGAGGAGAGAGTGGGGAAAGGTACAGAGAATAAGTAGTATAGACACTGGGTAGAAAATAGACAGGGGGAGGGCAAGAATAGTGTGGGAAATGTAGAAGCTAAAGAACTTATGACACATGGACATGAACTAAAGAGGGGGAATGTGGGTGGGAGGGGGTATGCAAGGTGGAGGGGAATGATGGGGGAGAAATGGGACCACTGTAATAGCATAATCAATAAAATATAATTAAAAAAAGAAAATAGACTTTGAAGGGTGGGTAGGTGTTCAAGGGTGGGTAGGTAGGAAAAGGAATACCAGATGGTGGAAAGAGCAGGAACATAGTCATAGAGGTAAGATGCTTGGATTTTTAAAAAGATTTTATTTACTTATTTTTAGAGAGAGGGAAAGGGAGGGAGAAAGAGAGGGAGAGAAACATCAATGTGTGGTTGCCTTTCGAGCATGCCCTACTGGGGACCTGGCCCACAACCCAGGCATATATGCCTGGACTGGGAGTCCAACTGGCGACCTTTTGCTTTGCAGGCCCATGCTCAATCCACTGAACTACAGCAGCCGGGAAGATGCTGGGATTTTGTTGAAGGAGTAATGAGTTGTCTAATGTCATTGGATATATCAGGATTATTTTGGTTGCAAGTGATGGAAGTACTACTCAAATTAGTGGGACAACAGAAAAAAAATACTGGTCTGTTTATTTGAGAATTTGTTCAGGTTTTATTAGCAGCCCAACACAATGCCATCAGCATTCAACCCGTCTCCATTCCTTGGCTTTACTTGCAAGACAGCAAGACCCCTCACCCACCTTTTATATGATATTTAGCTATGGGGCACCTTCTATAGATTAGAGCAGATCTCTTCAAAGAGTTCCTCAACTTTGTTTTCTGTTTGTTTTGGGATCCTTACCCAGTGCTGGAATACAGAAGTAGAAGTCAGAAGACTTGGGTATGGATCATGGCACTCCCACTGGTGAATTGGGTGATTTTGGTTGAGTTAAACTCCCCAAGGCTTAGTTTCATCATCTGTCAAATGGGTACAATATTTGCTTTACTTACTTTGAAGGATTTTTTTAAGATTAATTGAATAACGTATATTAAAGTACTTTGAAAATTCTAAAATGTTTTATACATGTAAGATATGATTAATAGAAATAATATTAATAGTGTATCTATTTCATACATCCCAGATTATCCTAGAACTATCTGACCTTTTTGGTTTATACCCCTTTTATAAAACAATCTCAAGTCATTGTCATTATCAAACAGTGAATGCTTATTAAGTACTTACACTGTGTGCTCAGCATGTTGCATGCCATATCTCATATTTATTCTTTCCAGGAGTCTGTTTTGCAGAATAGCGCACTGAGCTTAGAGAGGTGAGGATCTTGTCCAGGCTTACCTAGTTAGTAAGTGACAGAGCCAGTGTTCAAACCCATCTGCCATATGAAAACTTTTGCTTTGAATTCCTCCACTCTACTTTTTCCATACTCCTTCTTTTCAGTCCTGTAGGTCATTAACACCACGTGTCCTAGACAGTTCATGCCTATGCCAATGCCACCACAGTGTTAAAACTCTTTTGCAAATTACAAAATTCTGTTCAGATTTCCAGTTGTTCTGAGTGCCTTCCCTATAATGTGATTGTGAATGTATTTGGTTGAATACATTTCCTTGTGAAGACATGTGTGTGTTCAGTGATGCTGATGTACCCCTGTATTAATTACAGCTACCATGCACTGTTACATGACATGTTTGGATGGCTTTTTGAGTTTTATGACATGGAATCCATTTTTCTGGTTTCATCCAATGTCTTTGGAAAGTGTAATTGTCTTCATTCTCTGCAACCAAACTTACCAAAAACACCTTTCTCTGGGAACTCTTTGTTTCTTTCCCAGCAGTGAGCTTGGCATTAAAAACTGTTGTTTCTACTAAGTTCATAGGACTCATAACTAGTGGAAGAGCAGGGCTTGATCCTCATATTATACATGTAGACCTGGCCTCTGGACCCCAGACACACATATACAACTTTGATTTACACTGGAGCCCCACACTTGGCAGCTGTGAACTTATATTCACAGGTCTCTGCTCTCCATTCCCTAACATCCTGCCGCTCTGTCGTGTCTTCCTTCTAGTGGCTGGTACCACTGCGCACCCAACTAACCGCCCAGGCCAGAATGTCGATGTCATCCACGATGCCTTCTTCCTCACCTTCCATATTTGGTCCATCCCAAATCCTGTCGGTTTCTATCTCCTGACTATGTTTTGAATCTAGCTACTCCTCTTCATGCTCATCCCCTCACATTCTGACCCCAACAGAGGACTGCAATCACCTCCTACCTTGTCCCCCTTAACCACTCTCTCACTCTGATCTGTTCTCCACACGGTCGTCAAGTGATTTTTCAAACATATTAGATCACTCTAAAATGTACTGCCATCGTCGTCAGAAAAAAGAGTAACTGCATTAACATGTCCTGTGGGGCTCAGGATGGTCCCGCCTGGGCAGTCTGCAGCCCCTCTGGTGCAGGGCCGTCTCACCCGCGCCCGAGCCTTTGCACTTGTTACCTTGCCTGGAGTGCCCTCTCTTCCACCAGGCCCTGACTTACTTAAGTGATAATCACTCTTCAGATGTAAGCTTAAAGCCCCGAGGGAGCTTGCCACCCCAACACCCTCAGACTAGATCTGGATCTGGTCTACTTGTGTATTTGTTTCTAAGGTGCCCTATTTTCATCTTTTAAGGAGCTTATCTAAAATGTAATAGAGTGTAAGAAGAATCTATAAGGTCAGGATTGAGTCTGTCGAGTTCATTAGAAACCAGCTCTGTGCTTAGCACTTGATAAGTGTTCTGCTCAATATTTATTTATTGAGTGAAAGAATATAATATTGAGTACACAAATATAATATTTGTGGGAAGTTATCCTCATTTTTAGTGAATTGCCATGTGTCTCCTTCCTTCCTTCCTTCCTTCCTTCCTTCCTTCCTTCCTTCCTTCTTCCCTCCCTCCTTCCCTCCCTCCCTCCCTCGCTTCCTTCCTTCCTTTCTTCCTTTCATAATATAACTCTATGTTATCATACATGAAATATATATAGTCCATATATATAGTCCATATATATAATAATTTCCATTTGGTAGCTTTAAGAATTGGGTTCTTTTAAGGAATAATCCAGGTAAGAATATCTTTCTCTTTTAAATACTCCTTTCTTTTAAAGCCCTTTCTGGTTAAAATTTTTTAAAATGTATTAGAAAGCTTATTAGAAATATATATTAGAAGTATTGGCAATTGATCTTCATTATGAATATGCATATCTATAGTTCTATTTGTTATTTTGTTATTGTCATCTATTATATCTTTGAGTCATTGCAGCTGCCTGACTGTTCCATCTTTAACTAGCCTTATTTTCCCTCAGTCTGCTTTAGAGGGAGAAATTAATTAAATGTACTTTTTAAGCTTGTGTGTTAAATGAGAGTTAATAAGGCTTTGAATGAAAACCTAAGGAGCAAAGTATGATGTGGTGTTATTTTTGCTCTTTTCACCTGTGTCCTGGACTGGCTTCTGGATGCTTGAAATAGTCACAGGTCTGATAATCTGGGAAGAGAGATATTACAGTATATATTCTTGCATTTAAGAGTAAAAGTATTTAAAATAGAATGCAGAGCACAGGATAAATAGAATTAAAGGGAATGCAAATCATGCATGAAATTGCATCAAGTAATTTTCCCTATTTACATACTTAGCAGAGCTAGATCTTCAGGAGGTGAGTAATTTGTAGTTAGCAATGGAGAAGTAGGAAAGAAAACCCCATTAATGTTTGCAGTCAGCCCAATTGCTGTATTGGTCCACAGGACTATAAATGTTTTATTCTAAAAATGTGTCTCACAATTCTATTTTTTAAAAATTGTAAATTAGTGCTAGATTGCTTCAGGAGTTGCCCCCAGAATCCAATTAGTATTTGGGGTGCCCCATTAGCAAGGCCTCTGCAAAGACAATACATAAGCTCTGACATTCTCTCCTTCTGAGGCACAATTCAAAATTATTTCAGCAAAATATGATGATGGGAAGACACTCTCCTCCCTGCTAGGAATCCTGGCTGGGCTGTTACCTGACATTCCGCTTCATCTTTTTGGTGCTCAATCTGAGGCTGAATAGAGTGGAACTTCCAGACAGGGACATGGGGGCAGTTGTCTCCCCATGAATAGCCACAGTGGAGTAGGCTCATTTGACTTGCCAGGCAGGTGTCCTTCTTCCCCAGATTCTCCAAGATTCTCCCAAGGCCATCATTGGCTGGAGTGAATGATACTACTAGGAAAGGAAGGGCCATCTTTCCATTGGAAGTCTATGAGTAGTGGCATTCCCCTGTTAGAACTGTACCTCAAACTCATTCCAGACAGTGAAAGTTTTTAAGTGGAAAGTCCTGGAGTCTAAGGCCCAACAGAAAGAGGATGCCCTTGATTCTCTGGACCCACTTCTGGAGTGAAGTCAACTAGAGGTTATATCCAGAGTGGTGGCTTCACCTCAGTTTCATTGTCTTAGCAACCATAAATTGCTAGCTTGTTTTCACATTTCAGGGAACAACAGAGGACTTGACTTAACTAATTCATCTAACCAACTTTTTGAGACCTTATTATGTGCAGACAGTGCCTTAGGCACCGGGGACACAGCGGTGAGCCAAACAGACAAAGGCGTTTCTCCCTGCGTGGAGCTTACCTCCCAGCTGAGCGAGATGGAAAATAAAACACAAGTAAGTAAGTGAACCATGAAATAGTGGCAGATGGTGATAGGTGTTTGGAGGAAAATAAAGCATCAAAGGGAATAGAGAGTGTTGGAGGGATTGTGAGTTTAAACATGGCAGCCAGGGGTGTCTTACTGGGGGAGAATTGAATGAAGAACTGAGGGGTGGCTCTGGGGAAGCAGCTGAATGGGGGCAACAGCAAGTGCACAGGCCCTAGTTGGGAGCTTTCTTTCTGTCAGTCTTTTTGTGTGTTTGTGAGTGTGTGTATATTTTTGGAAGAATTTTATACATCTGCGTGGGTGTGCGTCTGTGTGTACACATCCTTAAGAAATGTTCACAAATGCCATCATTAACAAGCATCCTGTCTACTACTTTCTTTTTCTTTTCTTTTAAATCCTCACCCTAGGACCTGTTTCCACTGATTTTACAGGATAAGGGAGGGAGTAGACAGAGATTGAGAGAAATAGTGATGTGAGAGAGAAACATTGATTGTTTGTCTCCTGTACGTGCCCTGACTGGGGATAAAACCTGCAACTTAGGCATGTACCCTGACCAGGAATCAAACCAGCAACCTTGTAGTGCAAGGAGCTTTGTTCCAACCAACTGAGCCACACTGCCAGGGCCTATCTATCAGTTTCTTGCATAAGCAGGTCCTATGGGTCTTTCCATACCAACAGATGGTTCAACCTCATTTGTTGCTGGCTGCATCATGTTACACGTTGTGCATGTGCTACATGTAGTTGACTAGTTCCCCACAAATGTACTAGGCTGTGACCAGTTCACAGTTCAGCTCCAGGTCTGAGAACTTGAGACGCATTTTCCCTGACTGCCATCCATGTCGGCCACAAAGTTGTATCTGGGCCTCTCTCTTGCCATCACCCGCACTCTGTCTGCCCTTTCCTTCCTTCTTTCCTTCAGTTCAGGAAAGACCTGTCTGCTTTCAGCCCAGCAGCTGAGTCCTCAATAGTGCCAGCTCATGCTGACAGATGTCCTGTAGTGCATTGTTGGCTCACTGACGTAGCTGTGGAAACAAACTCTGTGTAAGAGGACTCAGAAATGTGTTGGCATGTCATGGACAGTTGTGGTGTCACTCACTGACATTCTTGTGCTTTGTTTCTCCCTCAGTCTGCACAGTCAGCCCTCCATAGCCCTGGGTTCCACATCTGGGTGTTCAACCAACCACCAGTGAAAATATTTGAAAAAATGTTATGTTGTTGCTGATGTGTACTGTGTAGTTAGGTCTACAATGGTTGTGTCTGTACTGAACACCTACAGACATTTTTGTTGTCATTATTCCCTAAAGAATCCAATATAACATCTATTTGCATAGTATTTGCATTGTATTAGGTAGCATAAGCAATCTGGAAATTATTGAAGCTATATGGGTGGATGTGTGGGTTATTTGCTAATACTAAGCCATTTTATGTAAGGGACTTGAGCATCTGAGAATTTTGGTGTCTATGGGGGGGGGTCCTGTAACCAATCCCCTGATGATACCACCTGGCACTGAATGGACCTCAGCAGCACTGAACAGGACAGTCTCATTCTGGCCTCTAGTGGATGATGCTCTTCCCACATGCAGACCAGCTGCATTGGTTTAGCAGTCCCTGTAACAAACATCTTTTCAAAGGTCAACTGTTTCTCCTCCACCTTCCAAACTCTAACTCAGTTTGTTTCCTGCTTCAAATCTTGCATTGTATCTTTTTTTTTAATCTTGTGGAAGGCCTTGGGAATATTGGGGGAATTAATAGCCAAAGTAATTTGAGATGAATGCATTCCAGTGCTTACACCAGTCTTTTGACATTTGTAACATTTTGTATGGTTCTTCGTATGCAGAGGTGGCTTTTGTGGTAGTCCTCTTTGCTTCTTTTATTCTCTTCATACTTAAGGTTTTAATTTATTTCTATAGTAGAATGTTTTCTCTATGTTTACCCCTTTCCTCATTTATTTATAACTTTTAAATTATATGAGAACAGAAAGCTACTCCTTCTGCCCTCTCTCACCTGCTTTGGCATTGTTTTTCTCCAGCCCTGCTCACTCGGCAGGCTGCAGTGCCCTGAGCACGTGTGACTGAAATGTGCTGTGTGAGTGGCTTGCTGAGGGGAAACATTGCTTTGTTTTCCAAGTCCATTAATTGGGCTCATTCCGCCTGAGATGTTGGGCTGAGGTGAATGGTGGGAGGTAAATGCTGGGAGGAACCTGAGTCCCAGTAATTGGCATCCTTATCTCCAAGTGACACTGCATTAGTCTGGAGGATTAACGCAATTGGGTCACTCTCTGGGGTCTGCCAACAGGCAGCTGGCATGGGGGTCTATCCATATGGAAGCACATGCCGAGAGCAGAAGTGAAAGGCATAAGGAAAGAGGTTTCCTTCTGCACAGAAAAAGGGGCAGGACCTTTGATGTTGCATTTTTTTAGACAGTAGAGAGAAAGTGGTCAAGTCTGTTGAGATGCCTTTACCTAATTTGTATGTTAGGTTGTCTATTTCCTTGAATATAAATATTATGAAGTCATAGATTTCAGGTGGCTCCTTATTTCTAAGTCAGATATCTTTGGGAAATTTAAAAAGAGCACATTATCTGGGGAGTCCTGATGCTGCATATTAAAGGAGTGGTGAACTGTGGTCCCTTAACTATATAGTAAATAAAAAGGTCCAAGAAGTCACTTTGTTCTGAGGGCACCTCTGAGACCAGGGAGAGATTTTGTGAGCTGGATGTGACTGCGATGACATTGAGATGTACACATGAACTTCCAACAGACAGTTGTCTCTGATAAGTGAGTGCATAGCAGTGTTGCAATCAAGCAATTAATTTGTTCCCCTGTGCTTATATTGCCATAGATTTCAAAGCATTTCAAGACCAAGCTTGGCTGAAGTAGAGGAGAGAACCTCCGCTGGGACGTATCCCACTGCTTATGCTGTTGGTAGGTGGCCAAGTCATTAATATTGCAAATGGTCAAATCTGTCTGATGGAAACGAAGAGAGAACAGTTACATGTGTCAGATCCAATTAAAATTTAAAAGCCGGGGGAGCTGACAAGCCAGAGTGAAGAAAGGAAACCTAGATCCATGATTCTCAAACTGCTAGCACGTTAGCATCACTTTTGGAGAAGCACTCTTAAAGTCTGTGGTCTCAAGAATAATTTTTAAAACTTTCCTCCAAAAGTTTCTTATTAGGGAATCATCACTGAAGGCCACTAGTGTCACTTTTTATGCTATCAATGTAGGCTCAATCCCAGTAGTTCTCTGTGTGATGATGGACCCATGTGCCCATCAGAACCTCAACAAAGACCTCTCTCCAGGTTGGCTTTTCTGTGGTTCTCAGGGGCTGTATTTACATGGTAAGGAGGGTGGGCTTCTTGAAGAGGCAGGGCAACTCCTGTGAGCAGGGACTGCTCTGCCCCTCGGGAGAGCACAGCCTTCTGTTTCGTTCCCAGTTGTCAGTAACAGCTATCCCAGAAGACCAGCCTGCCCTTCCTCTTTAGGGAACCACTTGTTCTTCATCAAAGGAGCATCACTAGAGAATTGGCACCACTCCAAGAGTCAGATAAAGATTAGTGATCTGATGGGTGTGGATTTCCATGTCTGCAGTTAGCATCTCACCTTTTGAGTTACACCTGAAGGACATAGAGGTGCTGGCAAGTCAGGGAGACCATAATTAACCTCTTTCTTCCCTTGCATGTTATGGGACATCAGGAGTCAGAGAGACTGAAACAGCGGCTTTATAATGCAGCACCCTGGCTGTGATTCTAGGTTCAAGTTGGTCTCAGACTCACAAGACACAGATAGATTTTAATCTCATGTTATATTTAGGGGGCATTATAGAAACACATAGAGCAAGAGGTACTGCAGGCACAGTGTCTTTACCTGATGAAGCCAAGCACCAGCCCTTTTTGCCATCGCCCACACGAGGTGCATAAGGTTGCCACGTACTTGAGAGAGAGCCAAGGGGTATGAGCTCACCTGGACACATAGACGCCACTGTTCCTCTTCCCCATTAATTTTTACACCATTCAAGTCATGCAGACCTAGACCTACATGCCAACTTAAGTGCAGAGCCACTCAACAGAGTGGGAAAGATACTCTCTATTTATCTTAACTACCATTTCTAAGGCAGTTCTGAAGGCAGCTAGGTTTGTTGTAGGCCTGATGTCAACATTTTTCTTGCCATTACTAATTTAACATGTGCCCAAGCAAATACTCCATCCTCTCCATTCCAACCTGCTCCTCTTGCAGCCTTCCCCATCTTGGTCAAGTCCAACTCCACAAGCCAGCTGTGCAGACCAAACACCTTGGAGTAATCTGAGGCTCCTTCTCTCGTCCATGTGCCACACTGACTGCCATCATGTTAGCCCAGACCACTATCCTATTGTTGCTGGCTAGACAACTTCAGACCCTCCTGACTGGGTCAGACTGCTGACCTCTGACGTTTATTATCTAATTTATATTCTCTGTCTTTTTCTTGAAAGACACCTATGATTCTTTTTGTCTCAGTTGTTACGTTCACTTCCATATAGAAACATCTACCATATTTAGATTTTAATATCTAACTCCATATGCATGAGGCCATTTAGAAGGAGGAAACTACCATTTATTGGCTATCTGCTATGTGCCAAGCACTGTGTTAGGTGCTGTTTCATTCAAATCAAATTATGCACATGGTTTGCATTCTGCCTACCACAGGAATTGATTTTCTCTCTAGAACTCATTGAAATGCTTAGAATTACTGACATGCTGATTTGGTGTATAAAATTTCCATTCATCACAGTGAGGCAGGAGAAATATTCTATAGGGCAAGTGTCCATAGTACTTGAGTGTTCTCTGATCCTGTATCACTGTAAATAGTTATACATCAGATGGGAGAGTAAACCCAGTCTTTGTTCTCTCCCATCGTTTCACCATGTGGCGGAGTTTCTGTGTTGCACTCCTGCGGGTCCAGCTGTGGAGTGGATTCTGGGTCAGGCACATTGGAGTAGGCAGGGCAGGGACCTGGCACTAGAGCTACCCACCAGGAGCATGAGAGTGTGACCTGATGGGCAGGCAGGTGGGTTTGGGCAGTTCTTGATCCTACTTGCCGGTGTTGCCCAAGACTCCTGCTGAACTTGTGCCACAGAAGCAAGGAATACCAGCAGTTCTGAACAGCATACATCCTTCATCTGTACTTGACCTCAAGAAGGCTTAGCATAGGGATAGATGTGTTCATTTAACTTCTGGAGCTTATCACCTATTTCTCACTAGAATCCTGGGCACATTGTTCAAGGCATATTTGTAAGGTTTTTCAACAGTAAAGCCATCTTTATAAGAAATAGTACTAAAACAGTTTGCACTTTGGCATGGTATTACTATTTTTAAGTATATTTTATTGATTATGCTATTATAGTTGTCCCACTTTTTTCTCCACTTTATCCCACTCTGCTCTGCAATGCCCCCTCCCTCCAGCATTCTCTCCCCTTAGTTCATGTCCATGGGTCGTGCATATAAGTTCTTCAGCTTCCCCATTTCCTATATGCCTCCTCCCCTTGTCTATTTTTTGCCTACCAGTTTTGCTTCATTTTCTCAAAGATAAAATTGCATTCATTATTGCTTTAGTTAACCTGAGGGATAAGCTTTACTTGCTCCTGATCAGGTCACCAGTCTTTATCACTGCTGCCATTATCTAACCAGTCTTTTTTTTTAACTTTTACTTTGGAACAATTTTATACTTAGAGAAAAGTTGCAAAGATAGTTTAGAATTCCCATATATTATTCATCCAATTTTCTCTAATGTTATTCTTTCCAAATAAGGTTTTAGTCCAAGTCATTGTGAAGCATAACATTTTTTGAGAGAGGTGAGAGCGAGGGAAGAGGAAGGAGGGGGATGGGAGTTTGATAGTTGAAGTCAACAATTCCTCAAAGGAAAGAATGGCCAAGCTTGAGTCTTTTCAATATTGTCAGTTTCCATTTTCTACAAGGGACAGTGTGTATGGGCCTGATAGAATCCCAGACCACATGGTTCTTTTCTACAGACTCCAAGTGTTTAAAAATTAATGGCTAAAAATTGTGACCAAGCTGTGCTTTGCAATGGTTCAGGAGAAATGAATGAATTCGCTCAGTGGCTTTCCTGTTGGCATTACCTGATATTCTTTTATTCTTAGTGTGTCAAGAAGTGATAAAGGGATGGCTGTGAAGTGGACAGGGCTATTTCCACAGGGGGTTATAATTGGTACTGGCCAGTTCATCACTCTGTAGGGGGAAAATATAATCAAACGAAGATGCCCTCTGTCTGCAGAAAGGCCATCGTGGTTTCTGGAGCCTTTGTTAGCAAACTAATTTTCCTGGTGATTGAAAATTTAAAACCCACAGACTCATCACATCTTCCCAAGCCAGACCTTCCTCTGTCTGAATGCAGTGTGGTTACTTGTGGCCTCCTGGAGATCATGGGGCATTTTGATCATTAGACTAGAGGGATATGTTGCTGTTCTTTGTCTTCGAACAGGTCTCATGAACTAAATTTCTTCTCTTATTCTAGGGTCTGTTGAAAATTCTTTTTCAAGAATGTGTGTCAGGATGTGGAGAGAGAAAATGAGGTTCCCAGGCTGTGCACTGCATGAGTAATCAGTATGCTAGTCCCACTGTTACTTAATTTTGAATAATCCCAGTGGTTCCAAATGGGAAAAACCTTGCTTGAGTAGGAAGGTCATTTGGTGATTAGATGGGCATGGGTCGTGGTGGATGGGAGAAGCTAATGGGTCCTGAAATGTGTTTTTTTCTAAAGCCAGGGGAGTTTTTTTCCCCAGCAGTCATTGCTTTAGCAGAATTGTGACAACTGGAGTGAAAATACCTTAAAAGTAGATAATTGGTAATTACACGTATTAACAAGTGATTTAATGCAGGTGGGAACCTTGGCTAACAGCCAGGCCTTTTCCAGTGTTCTATTTTCTTATTTAGGCTTTTTTTTTTTTATAAACATGCCAAGTTGTTGTCATTAAGTATCGAGATAAAAATGCAGCATTCACAGAATAAAAATGAGTGCTGTGAAATCCATAATCATAAGAAAATGAAAGGCTCAGAGTGTAAAACTGAATCCTCCAAGATTTGATGTATTACATAAAAGAACGGCAAGCTCATCAAAGAACAGGTTTTTTTCCTTTGCATGTAGGTGGATACCTATTGGTTCATTAGAGTTTAATAGACACCTTACAATTTATTTTTATGATTTAAAAATATTTTTATGATAATACGCTCAATTAATAATGCAGTGTACTTTTCACACTGTTTTAAAGAGCACATTTTCCTTGGAGCTTATATTCACATATAGTTCAGATGCAAGTATTTCAGTAACAGGGACAGGAAATTATAAACATAGGACAATTGATAGCCTTTCTGGCTCCTTGAATCCTAGAAATTTGCGTTGATGTGTGGACTACTGTGGGGGAAAGCACTGTGGAATTGGAGGAAACCAGACAGGTCACAGAGATTTTATATCAGAAAGGAATGAAACTAGCAAAAGGAGGAAATAGTTAATTCAGAAAGGCAGCAGGGTGGAAGTGGACTGGATGGGGAGGATATATTTAGGGAACTCAGAGAGAGCAAGAAGTACAGTCAAGGGGGCCACTCCACAGTGTGAGGAATTTTGAAAGAGAAATAAACAGGGAAGCAGGAGTTTATGATATTTTATCAGAATATTGTCTCTTTTGAGATTTTTAGAACGACTCCAGTAAGTGTTTGACTCACTGCTTAAATTATTTTTGTTGGTTAAACTGATGTTTTTTTGAATGAGATACACAAGGTCAGGCTCTAGAAGACACATAATTACATTTTTGCTATATTAACATGTAGGATTCTAGATTGGAGGTGACCACCTCAGATTTTTTCAAGAATTAAGGCAGAGTACTAGCTTATCACATCTACCTTGTCTACGGAATGTGCAAGACTGGAGAGTAAACAACAACGAGACATGAAATATGATCATTCTCAGAGTTCCACTGAAAGCCAAAGGGTGCCATGCTGAAATTGGGATTACAATGTTTCAGAGATGCGTGGTTGAGGCCTGGAAGTTCCAGGTAGAAATCTTGTCTTAGGGGATATTATGAGGAATCTCCAAAATGAGGAATTCTGAAGAACTTTCTAGCAAAAGTGTTATCTGGGAAGTGACTTTTCATCTACCCTGAATGGTGACCAATTTCTCAAGAAATTGGAGTAGTCAACAAACAAGTGTTGTACATGATATAGAGAAAAGGGAACCCTAGTGCATTGTTGGTGGGAATACAGACTGGTGCAGCCACTGTGGAAAACAGTATGGAATTTCCTCAGAAAACTAAAAATGGAACTGCTTTTTGACCTGGCAATTCCACTGCTGGGATAATATCCTAAGAACCCTGAAACACCAATCCATAAGAACCTATGCACACCAATGTTCATAGCAGCACAATTTACAATAGCCAAGTGGTGGAAGCATCCTAAGTGCCCATCAGTAAATGAATGGATCAAAAAACTATAGTACATTTACATGATGGAATACTATGCAGAAGAAAGAAAGAAGGAGCTCCTACCCTTCACAACAGCATGGATGGAACTGGAGAGCATTATGCTAAGTGAAATAAGCCAGGTGGTGAAAGACAAGTACCATGTGCAAAAATATAAAACTCAACCACCAATTTATACACAAAAATAAATTCAAGGTGGATAAAAGACTTAAATATAAGTCATGACACCATTAAAGTCCTAGAGGAGAACATAGGCAGGAAAATCTCAGACATTTCACATAGCAATATTTTTACTGATATGTCCCCTAAAGCAAGGGACATAAAGGAAAGAATAAACAAATGGGGTCTCATCAAAATAAAAAGCTTCTGCACAGCTAAAGAAAACAATATTAAAATGAAAAGAGAACCAACCATATGGGAAAACATATTTGCCAATGATACCTCAGACAAAGGTTTGATCTCCAAAATATATAAAGAACTCACATGAATCTACTCTAAGAAGACAAGCAACCTAATTAAAAAATGGGCAAAGGACTTGAACAGACACTTCTCCAAGGAGGACATACAGAGGGTCCAGAGACATATGAAAAGATGCTCAGTATTGCTAGCTATCAAAGAGATGCAAATTAAAACCACAATGAGATACCACCTCACACCATTGAGAATGGCCATCATAAACAAAGCAACAAACAAGGGTTGGAGAGGTTGTGGAGAAAAGGGGACCCTAGTGCACTGTTGGTGGGACTGCAGACTGGTACAACCACTATGGGAAACAGTATGGAATTTCCTCAAAAAACTAAAAATGGATCTGCCTTTTAACCCAGCAATTCCACTGCTAGGATTATATCCTAAGAACCCTGAAACACCAATTCAAAAAACCTATGCACCCCAATATTCATAGCAGCACAATTTACTAGAGCCAAGTGTTGGAAGCAGCCTAGGTGCCCATCAGCAAATGAATGGATCAAAAAACTATGGCACATTTACACAATGGAATTCTATGCATCAGAAAGAAAGAAGGAGCTCCTACCCTTTGCAGCAGCATGGATGGTACTGGAAAGCATTATGCTAAGTGAAATAAGCCAGGGGTTAAAGATAAATACCATATGATCTCACCTTTAACAGGAACCTAATCAACAAAACAAACAAACAAGCAAAATATAACCAAAGACACTGAAATAGAGAACAGGCTGACAGTGACCAGAGGGGAGAGGGGATTACAGGGGAAAAGGGGAAGGGTTTACAGGAACAATTATAAAGGATACATGGACAATAACAAAATGGGGGTTGGAAATGGGAGGGAGGTGGGGAGGGTTGGGTGGTGGGGAGGAGTGGGGGGCAAATGCAGACAACTGTACTTGAACAACAATAAAATAAAAAAGAATTGGAGTCATCCATGGGAGGGGCACAAAGACTGGTGACAAAAACACTGTGTCCAATTCAAGGCTCCTTTGCAGCACTGGCGGTGAGCCCACACCCTGTAATGTGGACTGGGCTTTGGCTGTGGGATTGTAGTCCAACCGGGAACAGGGCTCCTCCCTGCCAGCCACATAGTGTTTGTGGACAGAACCCCCTGAACGGTAGTTAGCCAATGTCAATGCGACACTGCATGGCAGTGAACCCAGAGAAAGTGGGAAAATCTTCTGTTGGGTTGATGTTTTTTATTTTGGTTTCCAAACTTCAGAATGTGGCCTCTGTTGTAGATGAGCTGGATTGAGGTCAGTGAAAGGGAAGAAAAGAGATACCTGGTCTCTATGCAGCTTCATGCACTTTGAGCAAATGCAGTGCATTTAATTTCTTTCTTTTCTCTCTCTCTCTCTCTCTCTCTCTCTTTTGAGATGTGTAACCTCTCTGCACTAACTTTATAGCTCTCGTCACCTCTTGTTCTATTCCAGGAGCACAAAAGAGATGCTGATATCTCACAGTGGCTGATGAAATATGGATTTGTATATTTTTTCTTATGTCTCACAAGGAGCCTGCTCAGTTTGCACAAGTGTGTCACCACTTCTACCAGCTTGCAAGTGATGAAAGCCTCTGTAAGCAGATAAATCTGTATTTGAAATGAATGGGCCATAATTGGGAAGAAAATGTCCATATGACTTGACTTCATCGAGTTTGGTTTCTAATTTTCTGTTGTTTAAGGGAAGTCCTTTGGAAAGTGCATTATAGTTTCCTGGCCATTATCACATTGATTAGTATAATCCTTCAATTTATTCATTTGGTCATCCATCCATCCAACCTATAAGCCAGGTGTCATGGAGATAATGATAAGAATCAGACATTGGCCCTACCTACAAAGTACTTTTATTCTATTGGGATGACAGTTTATAGTTAACTGAGATACAGCTAATAATGGCAATCATCACTCTCATCATCATCACTTATTGAGCACTTCATATGTGCCAGGCTTCATACTAATTCATGTATTTTGTCTCATTTATTTCTCCCAACAATAAATAATCAGAACTTTTTCCACCCCGGTCTTGGAGATGAAGAAAGTCAGTCAGGGACAAGGTGCTTACAATGGCATGGCTAGTAGATAGCAGAGTTCATTGTTGAACTCCAGTACTGATATTACACAGGTGAAAACAAGGTATTGGGTAGCTGTGGAAGGAGGGAGTGATCCAGGAGGAGGTAGCATTTGTGCCAAGTTTTGAAGAATGAGTAGTATTTGAAGGGTGGAGAAATGGAAGGTAAAGGGAAGAAGGGCATTCTAAAGAGGTTGAATTGCATAAAGAAAGCAAAGAGGCATCACATCTGTTCAGTATTACACTTGGCTACTGGTTACAGAGATCTGAAATAACAATGGATTAAACAAGAAAGGGTTTTATTTTTATTTTAAATGACAGGAAATCCACAGATAAGTTGACCAGAATTGATTTAATGGCTCAGTGACATTGTCAAGGAGCCAGGCTCCTTCTCTATTTTTGTTGTGCCTTCTTAGGTCATGGCTGCTGTCTTGAAGATCACTTCATGTCTATAAAATGACTGCTGGAGCTCCAACCTTCATATCATAGTTCCAGGGGGGGAAATGTAGGGAAGAGCAAAAGGGCAGGTACCATCTGAGCAACCCCATTTTAAATTTTTTTCTTAAAACCTATACAATGATATTTTATGTCTCGTTGACCACCTCTTTTTATAAGGTAGAGTAGGAAATGCAGGGTTTTTAAGTGTGTACATTGTCTTCCCCAACATTATAAAGATTCTGTTAGGAAGAAGAGAAACTTGGATATTGGAGAGATAATTAGCACTATTTCCTATAGACAAGAAGTGTGAGCACACAGCTTGTGGAAAGTGGAGTTGAGAATAGGTGTGGGGAAGGAGGCTGGGGTGAAGCCATGGAGGGAGTCCCTTAAGTGCTATACTAACTTAGATTTTATCCTCTAGACCTGCGATTTCAACCTGTGTGTCACAAGAATTTTTAAAACATGCAATACCTGACTGTTTAGTTAGGAGCACTGACATCTTTTTTCTTAAATTGTCAAATAAAAAAAATGACAACACAACAATAGTTATCTGGTGTGGGTGCCATGTGTTGAAACATAAATGTATAGGTCATATAATATAGTTGCTTCTTATTGGTCACATCACATAATAAGGTTGCACCTGATTGGTTAATTCTTGGTACCAGAAATCCTTATACACGAGTATATGCACCTGATTTTTTAAAAAGTCACCTTAGAGCAAAAGGGGTAGGTAACTACTGTTATTATTTTTGTAAATAAATCAAAATTATACTTTTTTGGGTCAGATTAGCAAAAAAATATATTTCTTTGGTGTGCTGCAGAATTTTAGTCCTGTATTTTTCAGACTGTGAGATGCACTTTTTCCCCCCCAAATTTTGGAGCAATAATGGTTGTTAATGCTGCTGTTGAGTTCTGTTTACATTTACATTGGTGAAATATTATGTTATTTATGTTATTAAATATTTCACCACATTTTTTGCTTCAATTTTTTTTCCTATTTTCCTCCTCTAAAACCTAGCTATATCTTATTGTCCAAAAATATAGTAGTTTATGTGTGCCATGAGATTAAAAAAAAGGCTGAAAATTGCTGATCTAGACAATAGGGAACATTTGAATTTAAAAGTTTTTGAGCAGGGAGTGACAGTTTCTGAAAGATCAATCTGACAGCAATGGGAAACACTCATCACCAGGGTGTCCCACCCACAGCACAGGATGGCTATGAATGTGGCCCAACACAAAATCATAAGTTTACTTAAAACACTATGAGATTTTTTGTGATTATATATTGCAATGTATTTAATGTGTGGCCTGAAACAACTCTTCTTCCAGTGTGGCCCAGAGATGCCAAAAGGTTGGACACCCCTGCATTCGACAGAAAACTCCATAAATAGGAAGAAAACCCAATACATTGGGGTCTGGAGTGTACCTCAGACCGAAGAAGAGGATGGCAGAGTGCCAACAGTGGGCATGGGACACACCCCCGGAGCCTCTGTGGCTAGAATCCACAGGGTAGCTGGATGTGGGGAGTTAGGTGTCCACGGTGACTGATGTCTCTGGTGGAGGGATAGGGAGAACTTGGTGGCTTCCCTGTCCTATTGTGGCTTCATTCCATCGTTAGAGAAACAGTGCTGAATAATAGATTGAGAACGAATCCCAGTAGTCCAGCTCTGTTATTTCCATGGTATAGATGAGCTTTTCAAAATTATATTTTATTGATTATGCTATTACAGTGGTCCCATTTTCCATCATTCCCCTCTACCTTGCACACCCCTCCCACCCATATTCCCCCCTTTAGTTCATGTCCATGTGTCATAAGTTCTTTAGCTTCTACTCTTCCCACACTATTCTTGCCCTCCCCCTGTCTATTTTCTACCCACCATCTATGCTACTTGTTCTATGTACCTTTTCCCTCTCTCTCCTCCTCCCACTCCCCTGTTGCTGACCCTCCATGTGATCTCCATTTCTGTGTTTCTGCTCCTGTTCTAGCTGTTTGCTTAATTTGCTTTTGTTTTAGATGTGGTTGTTAATATCTGTGAGTTTGCTGTCTTTTTAACAAGAACCAGGGGATTAGCCAGGAAGGAGTTCCTTAATTTGGGTTACTTAGTTTTGCTGGTTAGCTTCCTCTAGGGTAAGTTTTTCCCTTAGGCAGCAGGAAACTCATAGGATTCCCCAAACCAGGGATTTGTAAACTTTGGCCCATGGGCCAAATTTGTGTCACCTGTTTCTATGAATAATTTTTTAGAATGCAGTCACGCCCACTTGTTTACATATTACCCATGACTGCTTACCCACTAGAGCCGTAGGGTTGTGACAAAGACAGTATGGTCCACAAAGCCTAACATATTTACTATTCAAAGTTTAACACTTTAAAAGAAAAACTTTGCTGGCTCCTGCCTAAAATATTAGACTTCCTGATTCTTCTCTTTCCAGGTAATTTCTGTGGAGGGAGAATACTGTAGACCCTTTTGCTCCTGGGCCTGAGATTTAGAGGCTTAATATTTAGTACTTTTTATAATGTTTTAGTATCATGACAAAATTTTAAATAAACATCAAATTAAACAAAAAATAAAACAAAAAATCCTATTCGCCTACACTCCCAGGTGATTATGTAAATTATGTGGCTATAAAAACCAATGAGAAATTAACTATGAGCCCCTGACAGGCATTTCCTTTGCATTTAATACAATATATTTGTGGTTGCAATCTCATGTGTAAGTACAGGGTCCTCAAATTTAAACTTTTCTCCAGTGGAGCAAACAATAAAAGGAAATCCCTTAATTTCTTGTGGCTAGCCTTAATTAAAGGTCATTTTAAGATTATGATTTTAGGTGGCATGCGCTTCAACATGGGGGTAAATGTTCAGATGAAGGGTGGAAACAATGACCTCCTGTGAGGTGAAAGAATATTTCTTTTAAGAAGCCTTTATTCTGCAAATGGCTGCTAATGCAGCTCCTCTAATTACCTCTGCAGCTTCCCATTCACGTAGTTGAGAGGGGAAAAAAATCAGGAAAAAAATAACATACCACTTGAGTTCTTGGGCGCCCATGGCCGTGCACAGGGAACCCCTGGAGGCTGCACCCTAGCACAACACAGGCACGAGTCTCTAGGTTGCTGTCAGAAGTTCAGCGGAGGGAAAAGGTATTTATGGAGGGGTGGCTAAGGCTTCTGGTGTATCTATTCTTCTAGGCACCCTGTGGTCTGTCCCTGGTTTAACTTCAGATCTTCAAGAGCTGCTAGTCTCCCTGCTTTGCAGTGCCCCCTGGTGGAATTTCATCTGGCCCATGGCCATCAGCAGCATCTATCGAGAAACTGCCCTGGGACACTCCTTGTGCTTCCGGAAGCCTTTGTTGAGAACATCACCCTCCACATTGCCCAGCCTTCTCCCTGTGGCACTGCAGAGCAGTGCGCCCTCCTTGACCACGGAGAAGCGTGTTCCCCCCGAGCTGGTGCCACCCTCTCCTCTCTGCTTTCCATTTGATCAGATTCCTCATTGTTCCCTGACAACTTGCTGTACTTTCCAAGACTGATCCTTTGTTCCTGGTATCTCCTTCACCTGAACCCACTTTTCTCCATTCTCTACCAGTCCTACATGGCGCTGTTCAAATGCAACAGACGACTTAATGAAAATGCCCCGATTTCCTCCCTATACCCAACTTTAGTGATTAGTGAATAGCTTGCCTTGATGACAGTATCATTCCTTCCCCCATTTGCTTGTGTCCAAGGTTTGCTCTTCATCTGTCAATTCTAGTTTACTAGCTTGTTTTCTGTCACAACCCCTTTTTCAAAGTGTGGTCCACACACCAGTAGTATGAGCCTTCCTGGGGACTTGCTGGAAATGCAAATATCCAACCCCACCCCAGACCTGAATGGAGCTCTGGGGTGGGCCCAGCAGTCTGAGTTTGCACAAGCCCTCCAGGTGATTCTGATAAATGCTGAGGAAAGCATGTGGCTTTGACCCCTCCCAGAGACCTGCCTCCTGCTACCCTAGAAATCCCTGCTCTCTAATTACTAACAGTCCATTATAAGCACTGAGATTTTGTGTCTCTTGTAAGATGAACAGTTTTAATTTCCTCAGCAGTTTGCTTTAAAAACAAAATGAGAATGTTTTCTCCATAAGTTTAACATTTCACTGAGTTTATTATGTAGTACAAATGCCCTGGCTGCTTTTTAAAATGATTATAATTCAACCACAGATAATGGATGCTTTGGAGTACTATAACAAACTGGATAATAACAATGATTTAATAGAAGTCAAACTATCTAACAGTAGGAAGAAAAAACCTACTGATTAAATTCATTTTTCTAAAAATCATGTCCATTTAAGGTAAACTATCTTCATACCTAAAATCTAATGCCTTGCTTAATCTGTGCCTAGTGTAGGGGAAGAAAAGTAATTTTCCTTCTACCCTTTTAAGTTCTTCTGACTGGTCTAAAATCAAATTGACATGAGACAGATGTTACAATAATTCCAGAAGAAATTAAAAGAAAATTTTATTCATATACAGTTTGCAAATCAGAGAATGTAGCCCTTGGCATGAACTGAAGACTCATTCTAAAATGGCAGGATAGGGCAAGGTTTTTAAAGGCATAAGTTGCAAGGAGCTGATAATCAAAAGGATGGACTGCTAGAGGAAACAAGACCGGAGACTTGCATCATCCATTTTCTGATTGGTGGGGGCAACTGGACCTTCAGTGGCAGGCTGCCTCAAGTAAGTGGTGTTGTATCAATAAGATGAGAACAATGGGTACTATGTGGTTAAGCATTTATCAGCATCCTAGTTTCAGCCCAGGCCTGTAGAGAACAAAGAGCATTTTTTTTTTTTTTAAATCACACAGTGATAGTACAGGGAGTACTATTTATTAGGCAGTACACTCAGCACAGGTGGGCTGTTGGCTCTGCAGGTGGTTTCTGAGCCCCAAAGGGCAAAGTTATGCCTTATAAGCAGCTTCAGAGCTCAAGCTGCAAAAATTCAAATATTGGGCCACAAGTTATGATGTTAAAGTTCTTATAAATCCTCAGATTAACAAGAGAAAATGACCAAATTCTGTACGTTATGTGTGTAATATGGACCCGAGGACAAATTGAACAGCTGAGGCATATACGTCATCTTGGAGGAGGAAAAAAGGGGTGGGGGAGGTAGTGACTTGGGCGTCAAAGGGAAGATAAGCAATTTACAGGTAGATGAGAAGGAGCATACATTTGGCAAACAAAGTCTTGCCAGGCCACTGAACAACAGTGACAGAGGGGAGTCTAACAAACAGATGTTGCGAGGTTCCTCCCTGTTGGTCATACGTAGTTTATATTAGGTTAAGGTGATCGCCTTTCCTGCAGTAGGTTTTTCTATTTGAATTATTTTAGGCAGGTATGAGGGAGGTCAAAGGCTCTTGTGTCGTTTGTGTCTTAAAAACAACCAGCTTAAAATAATATCCCCAAAAGGCATATTTTGGGGTATCAAACGCTGCTCCCCCTCACTAGTTATATACTTTTCCATAGAAAGAATTAAAAAAAGTCACAAGAAATTCTGTTTACGAATTACTGAACAGCAGCTGGGGTCCTGCTGCTCAGCACTACCCTCTAGGCCACAGGTGACAAACACAAGGCCCTCGGGCTGAATCCGGCCCTCCACCTTGTTTTATCCGTCTGGGGCCTTGTTTCTACCCAGCGGCAGCGCCGAGCTCTCCCTTAACTGTTAAGGAGCAGTTACATTTATACAGTTCTAAAATTATATTCGGCCCTTTGAAGGCAACTGCGAGGTTGATGTGGCCCCTGGTGAAAATGAATTTGACACCCCTGCTCTAGGCAAAATTCCAGAGGCAAAGGTTTGGTGATAAAGGAAAAGGAGTCTTTATTCAAAAGCTTCACAATTTTGGAATAACAGCTTCCAATTGCAGTAGTCACTTAAGCCTATCAATTAAAGGTAAATTCTTTAACTCTTTAGGTCTAGGTTTAATCACTTAAATCTATCAACTAAGGTTAAACTCTTAACACCTGAGTTCTCCTATCATTTTCCCTTTTGTTAGTTTTATCTTATTTCTATAGGGTTAGTTTACAAACTAAAACAACCTAAGATACAAAAGCTACACAGTTTTGGGAGAATGGCAGACTCTGCCTTAGAGGTTGTCCCTCCAGAACACACAAAGAAGAATAACCCTGCCACTCTCTGCCAGGCCAGCCTGACACTAGGCTGTGCCCCAAGTTCCTTTCCATCTAAAAAACCATCCGTTGGGAAACGCAGGCAGCTGCAGCATGATCATCCAGGCATCCTGGAGGAGGAAGAGCTGGAGAGAACCCACACCCACCCAAGAGTCCCTCTTTTATTTCATATTTTCTTGCCCACAATTCCATGCGCTTTGGAGGTACCAGCTTCTCAGCCAGTCCTGTCCTAGTCTGTTTACCATTGCCTTGGGCAAATACCTCCTACAGTTCCTTTCTGCCCTTCCCCAGTGATCTGATCAGATCTCTCTGCGTGATACAAACACTGTAGTTTTCAAGGATTTGCAATATATTGCTTATTGTCCAGTGAAATTGTAACTGGTTGGCCATGTACATAGACTATATGAGAATGCTTTTTCCATTTTAAGATAAATTTGTGCTTTGATGAGTTTTGGTAGTTACACTCATGAAACCACTATCACAATCAAGATATAGAATATTTCTCTTACCTTCCACAATTTCCTGGAGTACCCTTGCAGTTTCTTCCATCCTCCATCCCTGGTCAGGCAATTTTTTGTTAGTATGGATTAGTCAGCATTCTGTATGAATGGAGTCATACAATATGTACTCTTTTGTGTCTGGCTTCTTGAACTCAGTATGATGGTTTGGAGATTCATTCATGTTCTTGCCTATAGCAGTAGTTCAGTTCTTTTTGTTGGTGAGTAGTATTCCACAGTATGGATGTACCATCTTTTGTTTATCCATTCACTTGTTGATGGACATTTTGATATTTTGGCTATTGCAAATAATGCTGCAATAGATATTCATGTATGAGTCTTTGCATGAACATATGTTTTCATTTACCTTGGGTAAATGCTCAGTGAAGAATGGCTGGGTCATATGCTACATGGAAAAATGTTAACATTAAAAAAAAATAACTGCCCAGTGTCCAAAGCAGTGGTATAATTTTATGTTTCCACCATCAGTGTATAAAATTTCCAGTTGTCCTACATTCTCACCAACACTTGGTATCATCAACTTTCTATTTTTGTTCATCCTGATATGTGTAGTGATATCTCATTGAGCATTTAATTTGCATTCCCCTGATGACTAATGATATTGTGCAGTTTTTTATGTGCTATTGGTATATTTACTTTTGTATAGCTTGCCCTCCCCCTTTTTTTGTTGTTTGTCCCCACTTTTTTTCTCCCTCATTTGTTCTTTCTTTTTTCCTTTTCTAAGTTGTTTTCCTTATTAAATTGTAAGAGTTCTTTATATATTCTGGATATAAATCCTTTATCAGGTAGCTGTAATGTAAGCACTAGTTTGTGGCTTGCTTTTTGTTTTTTTGATAGTGTCTTTAAAATAGCAAAACTTTTTTCACTTGATAAAGTCCATCTTAATTTTTTCCTATAGTAAGTCCTTCTTAAAGAATTTTTATAGTTTTAGTTTTTGCATTTAGGTTATTTATTAATTTTGAGTTAATTTTTAAGTGGTGTTCATTTTATTTCCATTTATTGAAAAGACTGTCCTTTCCTCACTGAATAGCCCATTATCTTTATCAAAAATCAACAGAGCAAATACCATATTTTTTGGACTATAAGATGCACTGCTCCCCTGCCCCCAGATTTGGGAGGAATAATGGTTGTTAATGCTGCTGTTGAGTTCTGTTTACATTTACATTGGTGAAATATTATTTATGCTATTAAATATTTCACCACATTTTTTTGCTTCAAAATGTTTTTTCCTATTTTTCTCCTCTGAAACCTAGGTGTGTCTTATGGTCCAAAAATACAGTGAGTATGGATCAATTTCTACACTTTCTTTTTTGTTCCATTGGCTATGTGTTTATCTTTATGTTAATACTGTCCTGTCTTCCAACCCATGAACATTTATTTCACTTTTTAAAATAATATTTCTCAGCTATGTCTTAGGGATTTTATTGTAGAGGTTTACATATCTTTTGTTCTATTTATTCTTAAGTATTTTATGTTTTTTGATGCTATTGTTAATGAACTTGTTTTCACATATTCTTTTCTAATATTACATATACAATTGTTTTTTATATCAACATTGTAGTCTGTTACCTTGATAAATTCACTTATTTATAATATTCGTTTTCTAGATTTCTGAGAATATAAATAATACTGTTACCTGAATATAAAGATACTTTTACATCTTTCTTTCCAATATTTTTGCCTTTTATGTCCTTGCTTTCATACTATGGGTAGGACCTTCAGGACAGTATTGAACAGAAAAAGTGAGAGCATTCCTTCTCACTTTTTCTCCAATCATAGGAAAGATAGTTTAATATTTCACCATTATGTATGATATTGGTTAACAGTTTTTAATAGATGACATTTATGAGACTGAGGATGTTTTCTTCCTATTTGCTGAGAGCTTTTTAAAAATCATGGATTGATAATGCATTTTATCAAATGCTTTTTATGTATCTGGTGAAATGATTCAATTTTTCTCTTTTATGCTGTTAATATGATGAATTATATTGATTGGTTTTGGAATATTAAACCAATCCTTCATTTGACTATTAAACTCAAGTACACCATGGTACATTATCCTGAGCATTCAGCTCTTGATATTTTTTCTTATCTTTCAGTTCTAAAATTTCTGTTTGTTTCTTTCTCAGATATGTGGTTTCAGTTTTTAAAGTTTCCAGGTCCATTCCAAGACTATTTTCTGGAATACAGTGACCATAGTTGTTTCAGAGCTTGTGTCCTGTTGTCTTTTAATTGTACTAGGTTTTGTTCATGTTATCTTATCTCCTTATAAGCCTTGTTTTCTTTGATTATGTGTGGAACATTGTTTCTGATTTCTGGAAAGTTATTTGTGGGAAAATTTGAGGCCTGAAATGCTTTTCATTCCTCTAGCAGGTGCTTTTATTTGATTCTGCTCAGCCCCTGGAGATACTACTACAATGATATCAACTATTTCCATTTTAGAACTTGAGATTTTCTTGGACCGCTAGGGAGAGTTCAAGCCCCAGGATGAGTTTATTTTCAGTTCACCCTTACTCCTGGTGTTCAGATTAAACCCATAGATGGTTGCTTTGGGCCCTTGGTACCTTGTCCTGCTCATCTTTGCAGGGCCTGCCATCTTTCTTTTGATTCCTTCTATCCCCACGAGCCTGTGACAATCACTGTTTGCCTCTCAGCTGCCTTTGCTGGAGAGACATATGTCCTAGGGAAAAAGGGCTGTCAAATGCTAGACTCAGCACACTGGGTTACAGTTTTTCCAGCATTTCAGTGGGGTAGCACATCACCATTTAGTTAGCTCTTTAGTATTTTCAAGCTGTCTTTTAAAAAACATTTTTTAACTAGCTTTTTCTATTGTGTTCAGTGGGAGATTTGGTTTGAATTACCCAAAATAGATATCGTGATGTTAGCTCCTTGATCCCTTTCAAAAGAACTCCTAGGTACTAGTCACACTGTGGATTCCACATCTGTTGCCCAGATCATGTACTTAAACCTGCAGTTGGGAAGAGAGGAGTTATTTCACAAAGATAGTTCTCTGGTTTGCTTGCATGTTTGCAGCAGCCTGTCTCTTACTTGTGGGCATTTTGAAATTCAGGGTTGAGTCATAGACCAGTCCATCTTGTCCTGCACACTCCAGGAAGTGCTTAACAAGCTCCTGGAGAAGTCTTCTTAAATTATCTCCCTCTAGGCTTAAGAAGAGAAGTAACTACTACCCCTCTCATGATTGTTACCCATAATACATCAATGACTCTTTCTTCTAAAGAAATTCTCTCAACTCCAGTTTCTACAGCCTCTTCAACTTCAACCCTTTGATCCTCTTAAAGTGTTAGCTAAGGATTGCAAAACCTGGTTTCCAGAAACTCCCTTTATAAACCTTTAGAATCTGGGTAATTGGCACAGATTGTCTTGGATACAGAAGTTGAACTATTTCAATAACCTATTATGTATTTTACAAATGTTTTCCCAGTTTGTCATTTGCCTTTTGATTTTTTTTTTATGGTGGTGTTTTGATGTACTGATGTTAAATTTTAATATAATGAAGTCTTTTAATGGTTTATGGCTCTGTTATTTTTTAAAAACATTTTATAATTCTGAGGTTGTTTAAATATTTACCCTATATTTTCTTCTGCTACTTTTATGCATTCATTTACTATGTTTAAATATTTAATCCACCTGGCATTTGGCAAGTTAGGAACTCTATTTTTTAAATGATAAGTTACCCAAATACTTATATGTATTTATTTTTTCTAGATTCTTACATTCTCTTCCATTGATTTGTCAGACCATTCTGCTAATGACATGGTAACTGATTAATTAATTGATTAAAATCTAACCTAAAGATGGATGCACTTGTCTAAATCTTTACACTAATCCTGATGATGTAATTCTTTGTTAAACAATTGCTTTTGAATTAAATATACTTATTAAAGATGTTTCCATGAAATTACACTTAAGTTGGAATTTTAAAAATTGAATTGCAAATTCCCTTTTTAAATTCCTAATTTAAAAATTGAATTGCGAATTCCCAACTGACAACTACAGTATGGTCGTCAGTTGTCCAATGACAGTCATTGATAGTGTAAGTGTGGAAACTCGTTTTTGTGATCCAGTCAAAGGGATTTTAAGGCTTCCGACAGAACGCATTTGAGGTAATGCCAAGATCAGTCAACTGGTCTGAATTTCACCTGCTACTAGTCAAAGATTCTAGCTTCTGTGACTTTCTCATGGTGAAATTTGAAGCTGATAATGAACTGGCTGTGCTTACAAGACTGAATGGCTAGAAGCATCAGACTCATGTGTCTCAAACACAGCGCATCAGTGTTTCAGACATCAGGTGCATTGTGGTGGGGGACCCCCAAACCAGAATTTATTTATAAAAAATTGCGTATTTATTCTTACATGTTTAAACTTCAGTCGCCTTCAAAGCACTCTCCATATGATGCAATACACCTATCAAGACATTTTTTTCTACTGCTCAAAACAGTTTTTGAACTCATTGATTTTGATGCCTTTTAGTGCCTCTGCCATTTTTTGTTTCACCTCTTCCACATTGGCAAAGCATTTCCCTTCGAGAACTTTTTCACTTGGGGAAACAAAAAAAATTTGCTCAAGGTGAAATCCAGTGAATAGGGAGGGTGAGGCACAGGGGTTATGCCAGTTTTGGTCAAAAATTACTGAACACTCAGTATGGTGTGGGCAGGTGCACTTGTAAATCACCCATCATGAAATGGACAAACATGTTGAGTCTTCATAAAAAATTCACTGAAGCCGAACACAGCCTCTTACAACAACGCCAGCTGGCACACTGATGCAGATGGGTTCCCAGGACACTCACCTAGTGGGGAAAGCTGTACTACAAGGGGCCTATCCTCCAGAAGATAATTCTGTTTGGGGGGGATGCGTTCCCCTTGGTATAGTGAGCAAAACTCCTGGGCTGGGATAGTGCAAATGAGTCTAAATGTTTTGAGCAGTTGTATGGTTACAGGGCAGACAAGGTGAACCTTTGGTCATCTCAAGTCACCTGAAACGAAATTCAACTAGCCAGGAATAAGAGTGGACACTCCACCTTGGGGAATGATCTGAACCAGTTATATTTTCCTGTTTCTAGGAGTGGATATACATAAAGAGGTTTGCACAAATTACAATAGAATTTTCATTTTTAGCAAATTATGTAAGAACATTTTTTAAATACATACAATCCTTATCTAAATTATACTATGATTTTATTTATTCCCAACTTTTTTCCTAAAATAATTTGAGGTATTTATAAAAATATATGGAATGTAATAACTTTAATTGTGTAAGAAAATAATATCAGAGCAAAAGAAAAATAAGGGCAAAATAAGGGCCAGGGAGAAAGATAAGGGAGCAAGGGGGGAGGATAAATACATAGAAATGTGTGTTCTTTTTATCGTTTTGTGATTGTAAAATCACTGCCCAATGGACTCTGAGCTTTCCTGGGCCAAGAAAAAGAGGTGAACATGATGAAACAAAAATACTCATTGTTCAGAAAAGAAAAACAAGCCAGTTTCTCAGAGAAAAGGCTTCCACAGGAGCATATTTTTTGCATGAGAGACACCTCTGCAGTGTTTTTTTCTTTTTTTGGCATAGATATTACTGTCTGTGTTATACTTCTTGATGCTGTTTAGGTTTTATGTTGTGTAAATAAGTTGTATTTTATATGAATTAATACATCTATCAGCCAATTCCACAGATGTTGTATCTAACCCAAACATATTAATCCTGACCCATATATGTCTTTGTGTTCAGTGTTGATTGGTGCTAAGAGACATAAAGATAAGGAACACCAATTATCACATTTCCTTTAGAAATAAATTTAGCTAAGCAAATAATGATATAGGTACTATGCAAATAAACATGTGATGGTGGTGATGATGATGATAATGATAGTGACCACGGCCAAAATCACAAAGATCGTACTCAACGACTGGAGTTGTGGAGTGTGTCTGTAGATGATAGCGATGCTAATGACAAGGTTTGGCAAAGGATGATGTCGTTAGATTTGTGGTTTAAAACAATCACTTTGGTTACCCGGCAGGGAATGGATTGGCAGTGAAGAAGGATGGAACACTGATGAACAATCAAGGCTTGAATGAAGACAGAGACTTCATGGAAAAAGCCCAGCTCTTACAACAATACAATGTGAGTAGAGAAGGGAGAAGGAGCTGAGGAAAGCTCCTAGGTCCCTGGTTTATGTGACCAGACACTTGGTATACCTAACCAGAATATGAAATATAAGAAGAGAAACAAACAAGCTTTGGAGAAAAAGAGTGCAACCTTAGGTGTGTTGTTTAAATTTGAGGCGTCTGTAGGTCTTAACAGAAATGTCCAGAAGGCAGCTGGATTCATGATGCTGGAGCTCATTGGGGAATAATCAAGGCATGAGATGCATAGAAAACAAAATGTTTCTATGTTTGAGATATAGAGACACAAGATACATAGAAAACAAATGTGAATGGATGAAACAATCTAATCAAAAGGCAGAGATGCTCACACCAGGAAAAAAAATTCAAGTATATTTGTTATCTATGAGAGGTACACTATATATAAATAATACATTAGAATATTATTCATCAATATAAAGAAATAAAGTACCCATACCACATGGATGGACCTTAAAAGCTTTATGCTAAGTCACCCCTATCATAAAACACTATGCATCATATGGTTCCATTTATATGAAATGTCCAAAATAGGCAAATTTATAGAGGCAGAAAGTATTGTAAATACCTAACTCTAGGGGAAATGTGAGGAATGGGGAGTGACTGCTAAAGGGTATGGGGCTTCTGTAATACTTGGGGATGTTAACAATGTTCTAAAGTTGACTATGGTGATGAGTTTGCACAAATCTGTCGAGATACTAAAAGCCTTTGAATTGTATACACTTTAAGCAGGTGAGTTGTATGGTATACTAGTAATGCTGTTACACTAGGAAGAAAGACGGGAGCTCATCTCAATATTTGTACAATGCTTTTTTACAAAGTGTTGCTGTCTCTAACACCTTATGGGCTTTCATAGCTCTCATGGAATGAGATGGGTCTTGCCAGTCCAAGCTGCACGATATAAAGCTTAAAGCCTTTAAAAGTGATTTACCTGAGATACTGGCTGGTTTGCGGTGCAGGCAGGAGATCCCAGCCCCTGCCCCGCAGGCCAAGTCCAGACTTATTTCCACTACACTAGTTGTTTCCCCAGGATTATCTGATCACTTCTTCCTTACTTGCCTCAAATGCCTTATTTAGGGAATTGTGAATAATTCTGCCTTTTGACAGGCACTGCTCTAAGCTCTTCAAGTATATTAACTAATTAAATCCTTATAACAATCCTCTGAAAAAGATGCTACTTTGAGCTCATTTGCAGATTAGGAAATGGAAGCATGGAGACTAACTTTCCCCGGTCACACAGCCAGAAAGTGGCAAAACCAGGATTTGAACCCAGGGAGTCTGGCTCCAGACTCAGTTGCTGTTAAACCTCCACATTCTGTGTAGAGCTTCTCTTCCTTGGATGCTTATATCTTGGTTATCAACATCAATTGTAAAAAGAGATGAAGGAAGCCTGTTCTATCTGTTTAGTCGGGATGACATCTGACACTGCAGCCCTCCCTACATAAGTGTACCCAGGGTTCTGAGCTCCCAAAGAGCCAAAGGTGAGTGGCATTGGGGAGTAAAGACTTCCAGGCCCTGAGCTCAGCAGCCAGGAGCTGTGTTTGCTTTGCAGTAACTAAACCTTCATCTGTCAGGTGACCTAGTGAGGGAGGGGGTGGGGCGGGCAGGCAGGGTGGAGGAGGAGCTGCAGAGTTTGTGTGTGTGTGTCTTCAGTTTTATGAAAACCCTGCCTGGAAAAACAACTCCACTGAAGGAGTCTAAATAAGAGCTGTGGGACTCAAGAAGTTTCACTTGTGCGTGCACATGCACACACACGCACACACACACACACACAAACGTTGTGCTGATGACAATACCACAATTCTCAGTGTTTCACTGTTGACATGGCAGCTAAGTTGCATGTTATTTTACACCCTTGGCTCCCTGGGTTCTGTGTCGGTGGGCCACCACAGCTAGTTCCTGGACTTGTCTTTCTGGTTGGTTGTTTAAAGAAGGCTTACAGGTGTTACAGTCTTTTCCTTGTGACTTTCAGTCTCTATTATCAACTCTGCATGTCAAATGTAATTAAGAGTTCTTACCAGGCCACAGCAGGCTGCCTTCCCCAGTGGTATCTGCATCTGGCTCTCTCAGGGGTGTGGGGGCCCAGTCACCCTTGTATTTGCTTTGTGGACAAGGGCAAAGCTGTTTGGCTTCGCAATATGCTGGGGAGCTCAGAGTTAAACAAGCAGCTCCAGGGTCCAGAGGAGGGATATGCTGCGAGTTTCCAGCACTGACCTGGGAGAACAGGACCGCACTGACCTGCACCCAGAGCTGTAATGCTTACTGCTCATGGGGCGGTTAAATCAAGGACTGTGCACATTATTATTCAGGGGATGGTGTGTAGCCTCAGTGAAGATCAATAATGGCCATTTAACAGTATCCTTCTAGAGACAAGCTTGAGTTTCTTCTAATCTGGAAATTCTGCAATTTATTTCTCCTTTAATATACCTGGCATGTCTTCTTCTTTATGTGCTATTTACTCATTATTTTGAATACAACTTAAATCTGAATTGTAATTTTATTCTAGAAAAAAGATTGATAAATGCTTCTGTACTGAAAGTGGAGTAGAAATATTGGTAGGGTAAAAGGACTATTCAGTTTATACTACTTTAAGTGTATTCTGGTTTATACTCTTTAGCGATTGCATCCTCCACCACCCCCGGAAACTTCTCTCTGTTGAGTAGGTATTAGCTAAAAGAAAGAGGACGAGAAAGAGTGGCAAGTAAGAGGGTCAGTGTGTATAGGTTTTATTATGCCATTGTAAGAGCTTTTGCTTTTAATTCTGAAGGAGATGAGAAGACATTGGAGATTATTGAGCAGACATTTAAAAAACATAATTGCAATACCATTATCATACCCCATAAATTAATAATTCATTAATATCATCACATACCTTACCAGTATTCATACTTCTAATCATCCCATAAATATCTTATTTCTGTTTTTTTTAAAGCAGGATCCAAATAAGGGACAAAGCTTTCTTGTAATCACTATTAAGTCAATTCTGAAATAAGTGCTGAAGTTTCTTCAGTAGACTTGTATCTGGTTTTCATGTGGTCACTTGATATTACTATAATTCCATGGTGGATGGTGTCAACATTTTGTATAAATTATACTTCAATTATTAATATTTTTAGGCAGGTAAATCCTGTGCTTAATTTTTTCATTACACACACACACTTGCACTTTTTTTAGCTCATTGATGCTGAAAGAATTTACTGCAAAAATACAAACTATGTTTTCAAACAATAAAATAAATAAGTTGTGGATTTTTACCATGCAGTAAATGACAAGATCTCTGTGACAAATCCACTAACGTGTTAATCAACTAAGACTAATCTACTCCTAGACCTGTGCTCAGTCTCTATTTCCTGCATATTTTTCAGGTCCTCCTGATGTATAATTCCCATGTTTTTCACTGGCCTCACTAATTGTCTTCTGGTATCATTGTGTATCTTACAGGTCAAGGTCGTGTTCATGGTAAAATCTTCTGATACATCAAGTGGCTGGCTATAGCAGTAACTTCCAATACTTTTCCTAACACTACTTGACATCAGGAGTTGATTTTTTCTTTTTAAGCATCAAGTGTCCTGTTTGGTATATTTAAGAGGGAATTATATTAATTATCTTAGTTATATTTCATCTGGGATGGGTTGGGAGAAGAGAGAAGGGTTATTTCAAATGCAACAAGTTAAAGCTGCATTTGGGAGCTCTGTTTACTGCCCATGCATCCTCCATGTTAGTACATAAGACCATGACAGGGGCTGGAAGCACAAAGTGCAGAGCTCACAAACCCATCCTGGCTGACTGTAATTAAGGTGACATGAAAGTACTTCATAAAAATGAAAACTCCAGGACACACACTAACTAGGTCAGTCAGGATGCTATGCACAAACCAGGTTGTCCTCTATGCAAACCAGGAAGGTTCTGGAGAACTGAACACACAATTACCTCACCCTCTTCTAGTCAAGTGGAGATAGTCATGTAGGCAGGCAGTTGGATATTGAGCCTGGAGTTCCTGCGAGGTGTCATTTCTGGAACATATTTGGGAATCATCAGTCTGTAGATCATACTTAAAGCCATGAGACTGGATGGGCTCACAACAGAAGTAACAGTAATCAGGGACAAGGAGAGGCCCAAGGAAATGCCCTGGGCACTGCATCATGGGGAAGGGGGAGAAGATAGGAACCAACAACAGAGACTGAAAGCTGAGACTCAGATCACAAAACGGCACTTACCAGGTTGCAAAGACTGCTCAAATTTCAGAGAACCAGAACACAGGTTTCCCCTTCTCTCAGAAAGTGAAGCTTTCCTATGAACATTTTCTTAAGCCAAATGGCATAAAGTGAAGAAGCAATTACCTTACGACACATGTGGCTAATGAATGCAGAAAATGAATAAAGATAAAGCGCAGATGCTCACAGACACAGTTCAAAACTATGGAGGCTTGATGCTGAGTGTAGTTCCGGGGAAGGAGTTTGGTGGGGCCACACTCGATGCTCGGGCGGGGTGCACGCTGCCACTATGATGGCCGGCACAAAGCAAACGCTGAATGCTATTTTTACTTTTTGCCTTTTTCAATAACAGTGTAAATCCTCTTTGGATTTTTTTAGCTAGTGAAAATAGGTGCTGATGTCTTTCATAGAAGCGAAGTGGCATACAGTGAACTTTTGAAACGTGGGGGATATTGGTATTCTCCGAGTGCTTGTTATTGGCTAGGAGCTTTCATACCCTCACAGAGCTCCTGAAGGAAAGGTCAAGTCACATATGCCCACGGGCTTGGGCACAGACCACAAGTTCCCGATTCAGGTCAGTATACAAGTAAGACCAGAGCGAGGAGTGAGAGTTGCCAAACAGAACACAGGGCTCCTCTAAAGGAATTTAAAAACTTTTCACAATTTTGTGAGCCAAGGGCTGATGTCTGTGGAGTAGATATGGTCCATGGGCCATAAGTTTGTAATGCCTGCTATATTATTAACTTTTCCAAAGATATTCCCATGTTTCCAGGTTGGGTAAATGCATCCCAGGGTCACGTAATTATTAAATGACAGATCCTGAGATGGAAACTCAAGCTGGTAGACTACAGAGCTGGTGTTCTTTTCACTGCACCAAACTGCTGTCCTGGACTTTTTGAAACCACATCTTTCTGGAAGTTAACTGGTAATCTAAGCATCAAGCTGGCTCTGTCTGTATGTCTGTTGAAGTGAATGAATAACAGGGAGAAAATTATATTTTGTCTGTTCCACAGTATTTTCATTGGTACCAGTAAGTATTTCCACTGCTACCCATCCAAGTTCTAAAGGAAAATGGAGACACTTCCCCTGCCCCCACTGGAAGAAATTCCACATATTTGAAGTCTGAAGGAAATGTATGGAGCCCAGGGCCACATATAGAAGAAGAGGATCATGGAAGCACTCAGAAATCTTAAACGCCTTAAAGTGTGTTCATGGCCCCCTAAACTTGACTGTGGGGATTGAATGATGCCCAGCAGTTCTTAGAGTCAATGACTTTTCCTGCCCTTGCTTTCCGGTTTTCCTCTGGATTCAGGCTGATGGTCTGTGATAGGTGGCTGTGAGTGTTCCTTCTTGGCTCCACCTCTGGTTTTTCCTGTGGCACTCACAAGGACCAGTGGTCAGAATGTTGACTTTGAGTCAGCAGGCTGGTGTGTGCGGCCAGACTTAGCCACATACTGTCTCTGTGACCTTGGAGCAAGTCACCTAGACTTTCTGGGCCTTGGTTTTTTGTTTTTCTTTTTGGTTATTGTTGGGTTTTGTTTTTAACTTTTTAAGTTCTAAAGTGGGGATTAAAAACTCCTTTCCCTATTATTTCCTTAGATTGTTGAGAATGTACAATAAAGTATTTGCAAGTTCATCTGTGTGAGAACCTATTAACTCCATGAGTGTAAGAACTCTATTTTAAAATCAAGCAGGGGAAAAGGAGTAGGCTGGTGAGGGAAAGGCAGGCTTTTAAAAAATCAGATTGAGAGCAAAGGAATCTCATGGAGTAGACAGAGGAACAGCCATCTTAGATCAAGAACCTGTAGAAATCCTGCTCCAACTCTTGTGCTTTAAAAGTTTCTGAATTTATAGTGTTTCAACGGCCATGGTGTGTACACAGGGAATGGAACACAGAGTGCGGGCAGGGAAGGGGGGAGATGGGCTGCTGCCCAGCTGCGTGTTTTCTCACTGTGACTCTAATGCAGAGGGAGATCCAGTGTGCTGGAGTTTCCGGCACATGAGAAGTTACATGACGGAAAATATAACTGCGATGGTACTTTCAGGGCTGGGGAGAAACCATCCTAGAAAGTTTTGAACTTTCAAATGGGATATGATAGGCAGATGGATAGGCAAGGAAGCCCACGGAGGATGTCACTCAATTAAATGGCAGAAGATGGTATAGTTCACAGGGCATCTAAATTTCCTTTCTCCTTACCTTCTAACAGTGACTCTATGCAAACAGAAAAGACACTGCTTTTCCTTTATAACTAAGGTATCTGAAGTCAAATTGACTGAGAGCTGGTAAGTGGCAGAATGTAGACTAGAATGTGATCTGCTATCTTAGTGTATTCTTTGTTTACCAAGCCATCCAGGGTCCATCTGTGCTAAGGCCCAGAGTGGTTAAGCAACTCTTCAGCGGTCACACAGCAGTAAATAGCAGAGCCAGGACTTTACTCCAGGCACCGCTGGGACTCTATATCTCATGCATGCTCCACTATTCCACACAGCTTCCCTAAGGGGCAGGGGACAGGGGCTCTGACAACTGCCAGGCAGTGAGATGGTACTCCATGGCAATGGACACACCTGGGCTTGCTGTACCTGCCTGAGAATATGCTCTACAGAGGATGGGGGTTTAGAAATGATTGCCCTCACCTCTGTGAGGCAGCCACAGTGATCTCTTTAAAAATTTCAGTGTGATCCTTGCTTAAAACCATTGGGCTCAAACCCTCACTCTGGCCTCCTAAGGCCACGCATGGTGTGACCCAGCCTGCCTTGGCATTTCCTCTTGGGTCACCCCGCCCTCACTATCTAAATGCCACTCTCTCCAGTCCTTTTTCGTTTCCTCTGGGCCAAGATCCTTCCTACCTCAGAACATCTCTTCAGGCACCACCCACCCCTTTACCACGTGATTCCCATCCTCCTCCTCAGCTCAGGGTAATTGTCTTCCTGGGGAACCCTTCTCTAACTTCCTCATGTCATCCTGCACTATTGTGATTTATAAGAAATATATAGTTGGTCATTTAGATGGTTTTGTTTATTATTATATTTTCATCCCTAGGGAAGCAAGTCCAGGTCTCAGACTGCCATGTGCTGGAGGGTAGCTGGCTGGTGGCTCTGGCTTGCCCTCAGCCACACTCTCTCACTCTGCATCACGGCCACCATGCTGGCCAGGCTGTGACAGATGTAGGCTGAAGGGACTTTTCTTTTTTTTTTAAAGATTTTATTTTTATTTATTCATTTAGAGAGAGTGGAAGGGAGGGAGAAAGAGAGAGTGAGAAACATCAATGTGTGGTTGCCTCTCTCATGGCCCCCCACTGGGGACCTGGCCTGCTGGGAATTGAACTGGTGACCCTTTGGTTTGCAGCCGAAGCTTAGTCCACTGAGCTACACCAGCCAGGGCTGAAGCGACTTTTCCATCACTGTGGAGATGTTCTTCAGCATTACATAACATCTTCCTCCCCAACAGGAATGGTATGGAATGGGTTCTAATGGTTGTCTACTTACTATTCTCCCTGATTCCCCATAGGACAATCTCCCTTTTGCATGGGATTGAATAAAAAATGTAGTCTATTGCATGGACACTACATTCACTTGGCTTCAGGAGTGAAATGATCTAAAAAGCTATCCTTTGAGAAGTCTCTCACCCATGCGGTATTAGTTTGCTGCGGCTGTTGTAACAAAAAGTACCACAAGCATCACCCTAGCCTCTGCCTTCATCTTCACAAGGCTTCTTCTGTGTGCGTGTCTCTGTGCCAAATTTCTTTTTTTCATAAGGGCACCAGTCACTCTGGACTAGGGCCCTCCCTACAGCAGTTCCATCTCGTCTTACCTTATCACATCTGTAATTATTACCAAATAAGGTTGCATTCTGAGGCACAGGGACAGGACTTCAATATATAAAGTTTTGGGAATCACAATTCAACCCATAATATATCTCTTACATGATATTTTAATGTCTAATTGAACTTTCACACAGGTGAGCAAATACTTTACTATTATCTGAGAACTTAATATTTTACATATACACTAAAAGTAATTTTTGTACAGTTTTAATATGCACTGAATTTCTCAGAAATGTTAACTACTGGGTTTATTGAAGAAAGAGTATGTTTTGTTTTGTTTGGCTGTTCATATCCTTAGAAAATCACATCATTAACAGCAACACTGTGCAAAGCATTTGTAGAAACATGTCAGGCTCCTTCCACTGTAAAAATGATCTGGAATATGCTTTTTACTTTGTTACATAGTTTTCTTGTTTTGCAGGTGGAAAGAAGGAATTGCAAAATATTCGGAACCAGCATTACATTACAGATATTTCCTCCCAAAATATGGGAAATACACACAAGTACATATATATGACACACGTGTGATATATTTACATGTTTGTGGCATCTGGGAGGTACAGGCAATAATGTTTTGTAAAATACTTTGAAGATACTACTATTACCTTTCAAAATTCCTTTTAAGGTTGTTAATTTTTTGTCTCATTTCTTTCTTATCCAGTTGGTGGCTCTGTCTTTTCTGTACAATTTTGACACCAACTTTTCAAAAGCCCAACATTTTAGTTGTATCTTCAGTTGAGGGATTTTGATGGTGAAAATATCTTTGGGACTTTGAATACAATGATACTTGGAAACACTGGGGTGCTGAGTACCTCATTCAGCATATGCGTCCATGCACATATTAGTTTGAAAATGTCAGTCTGACAGAAGCTGTCAAAAAGCATTTTGAATATTTAACGAGAGTTTGTAACCTTCATCTGAGTTCAGAGATGAACAGTTTAGGAGGACTGTGAGTCCGCTCTCTGTTGGCATTCATGGATCAATTTGTGTGCAAATATTGGATCCTTTCCAGCTATCACAACAGGCAAATAGAAGCAAATCTACTTTCTAGAATAGTTAAATTATTAAATACTCAGAGCCGTGCACATATGTGCATGTGGTTTTATAATTCTTTTCACCCAGGGAAGTAGCACATAATAGGGTCTCAGTGAAAATGCAATCAAGAATCACAAACATTCCTTCGGAGCTAACATAGGGATTAGTGTGTCCCATCTGCCTATCATCCTCTTTTTTGAACTGACCACACGGAGGCTCACAGGGATTAACTGAACTGCTGCTGATTGCTCATATACTTGGCTAGTTTTGAGGGTTCTTAAAAAAACAATTGTCTTGCATTTTTATATGGATGTCTTTGAGGACTTAACTTGTAAGCCACCATACGGCTCCATGAGGAGTGTCACCTTCAAGAACTCTGCTTTTTTAGCACTTTGTGTGTCCATTTCAAGCATCACAAATTATTCAACTTTAAGGCAGAGCACTTCATAGTTTTTTTTTTTTATAAATTATTCTCTTTATGAGGACTCATGAAATAAGTTTATCAGAAAACTTGGACCTAGGGATATTATCAGGTAACTTGTTCGTGTTTACTTCATGGAAGGTATGAATATGCTTTATTCTTTGCCTTGGCTGCTATGAAATTCAGACTCAGGATTGTGAAATTAAACATTTTAGTAGGATGTGGGATGACTTGTATTCTGTAAACTAACCTAAACTTTGGCCTCATTTTATCTTTTCTGCCCTTTTTTTTACTGCCTGTTCTTCTTTTCTCCCTTCCTTATTTTTTATCTTATTGAACTATGGGTACTTTGAAGTTAATGAGATCCTTTTTAATATTTAATAATATTCTTCAAATCTGTTATTTATTACACATCAAAGTATGTGAGGCACTGCCAGCAGACCCATCTGAGAAGTTGTGGTGAGACAAGGTTAAAAGAGAGAATTCAATTAGCTGTCTTTTCTAATATTAAAAAAAAAAAACAAACAAAAAAACAGCAACTGTGCAGTCCTACTTTGTGAGGTTCTCACGAAGAATATGAGAAGAATGCAGAGTTCTCAAGGTCTAAGGTCTCTGGGTCTAAACAGGAAAATGAATGATAGCATTTAACACCTATTTAAAAATACAGTGCATTTGAAAAATACGTTACAAGTAAAATTAATCTAGAATTCTCTCGAGTGGTTTAGTGATCCTGGATGGAGGTTATAGGCTCAAATCTGACTTGAAAATTATGCCATGGTATGACCGAACCCTGGGGATGTGGGATGTTTGATGGCCTCCTCCTGTAAGTTCTCTAAGTCTGTGTTAAAGATACAATCAGTGTCTCACCTGTATTTGGAGCAAGAATCCAGTCTGCATGCCTGACAATCATTCTGGTTGTTAGGGAGTTTTAGCAAACTAAGGATGCAGCCCCAAAGATTGCTTGGCAAAGCAGACTCAAAATTGTTTGGAATGATTTCAGCCTTTTAAAAAATGAGTTTATAAATTTTAATCCTATAAATTAGGACTAGAATGTTGCTGAGAATCAGACCCATGATATTAATATTTTGTGTAAAAATCTGTACATGTTGCATTTTAAGTATTTATAAAATTTAAGAGGATTGGGCTTATTAAAGTAACAGATTACCCTTGTGATTATAAAGTATATAATTGAATAAATGATTAATATATGTAAGCTAGGATTTGCATCCTCATCACTCTGAGCCCTATTTTTCCTTATCCCCCTTACTGATTATTATAAGAAAGTGACTGATTAATGCAATCCAATTATTCACTAGTGAACAGGTTAATGCTTAATTTCTGGGTGCTGTTCCCTTGTGTGCACAAGCTGTCTCACTTTTCCTGGATATACTGTGCACTTTCACACCTGTGTGTTTCTTCTTGCTGTTCCAGATACCCACTACCAGTCCTATCTCTGCTTTGAAAAACTTAATCCATCTTTTAAGGCACAGTGGCAATGTCCTCTCAGCTGACATATTCCCCCTCCTCCTCCACAAATAGGATATTCTGCTGCCCGTGTGATGTTCTGAGATTCTGTCATGAAATGAGCACGTGTGTCTGTCAGCTGTGGGCTCGCACATCCGTAAAGGCGCAGGTCATGACTTGGGCACAGTATCTGGTCCATAACGTGTTAGTCACTTGATACATGTTAGACTGAGCTAAACTAACGAGTTAAATTGGCATTAAATATGCTGACAAGCTAGATAACAAATTCGTTACTTAGTCAACTCTTGTTTAGGGTTTATAAAATTATAAGGATTTGAAATATAATCCAGTTCTGTCTATTTCATATTAATGTGTTCTATGGAGAATTTAATTTGAAGAAAGATTTCTGTGGCATAAAACAGTACAAAAACCACTGATTCTGGACAAACCCTTTATTTTCAGTTGAGTAAAATAACTATTTTTTTATTGTAAAAATCTAGATATTTGATTTCTCCTGAAAAATTAAAAGACTCAGCAACAGAGTTTCCCATTACTGAAAAGTGTCAATCTGCTGGAACTCTCCCCAGTCTGCTACAGCCCTCACTTCCTATAGTTTCTGTGACATAGGAGCTAGGTGTCAAGAGCAGAACTGAAACCTCCAAGTGATGACCTTGGCCTACTGTGGTAATACACCTGGCCTTCTCCCTTTGTTTATGTTACTTGCCTGTCACTGAAAGCCATTGAACTTGAGGTTTCAGCGTTGCAACAGATGTGTTTCTGTGAAGTATTGTAGGAAATGGTTTGTTTACAAATTGAGTTCCTTCTGAAATGCATGTAGTTTGCTAGTTAAAGGAATCAATTATAATGGTAAACTAATTCTTTTGTACATCAAATTAGCACACTTGATTATACTTCTGTCGTTTTGACAAGAGCTATATCTTAACTTGGTCTCTAATTCTGAGAACTTGTCCTATTAAAATTCTATAATTTTTTTTCTTTTTATTACTGGGACATTTACTTTTGTATTGGGGAAGCTTGGGTTCACTGTGATTGTTTTTCCTTTGTAAGTAATCTATTTGGCTTTTTTTCCTGTTTGAATAAGATCATATTGCTTATATAATTTTTATCATGAAAATAAAGTGGTTGTCAAGACAAGTTAAAGACTAAGCAATATTAATTTTTGTCAGGGACATAGTGAACTCATTAGACTCGGACCTTTTCACCCTCAAAGCTTTTCTTTTTATACTCAGTTTAAAAAACCATTTTATTGACATATAAATTTCATATAAAATTTAGCCACGATAAGTGTACATTTCAATGGTTTTTTTGGTTGTTTTCAGAACATTTTCATCATTCTCAAAAATTTCTCTGTGCCCATCTGCAGTTAATCCCTCTCTGACCCCCAAGCCCTAGCCAAGCCTGATCCAGGAATATACCTGCCTCAGGTAGATCTCAACCTGGGGCAAGTATTGACCCTTTCTACTCACTCATCATGGAGATATCCCTTCCACCAAGGCCACTGAGTATGGGTGTCACCACTGCTCGAAATGGGGTGAATTTCCTCCCTCAGAAGCACAGCCTGCCCCCTGCCCTGGCAGAACCTCTGCCTTACTGAGCGGGAGGGGGTGGGGGAGTGGTTGGAGCAGACCTAGGCAAGAATGCCTCAGGCTCCTATTGTTGCTACTTGAAGTTCAGCTGTTTTTTAACCCTAAACGTGTCACAGATTATTGTTTAGTTGTTTTGGGGAAGATGATTTGCTGACCTCCTCACTCCACTATAGCTAGAAATCTTACCTTTTTATACGTTTTCCTGCTTTTTTCAAAAAATTAAAAAAAAAATTCTGATTTCTTTCTCACTGATGTCAATGGCCAGCTGAGTGGGTCTTTGTGTTCTTTAATTTATCGCTATCTTCTTTTATTTTATTGTCTTCTCTGTTTTCTTGTGGGGCTTTTCTAGTTGGACCCTGCCATCAGGGATTTTGTTTTCTAGATAGTTCTTGATTACGCTAGCCCTGTTTTCTGCAAAGCATCTTCAGCTCTGCACTGCTGCTGAGATGAATTTTAATTAGTTATTGCAATATTAGTTTCTTTACATTTCTTTTGTATCCTTATTTACCTTTTTATATCAGCCTGGCACTTCAGTTCTATTTTCATCACTGTTTAAAAAAATGTGTAGAGTTATTGTCTTCTGGGTGTTTGCAAATGGTAGTGCTTTCTAAAATTTTATGTGATTTCTCAGTATTAATAAGAATAATTTTTCTTGCATCATTGGAGCGATGATATCCTTCAATTTTCTAATGCTGCACATTATATAATTTTTCTAATTACTCAACTTGAATAGAGAAGATTGGTTCCAGTCTGTGAGCCAGCCGATAGGACCCACATATTTTATCTTGATTCTCTCACTGTCTACCAGGGTACCATCACACTTTTCTTTTCAGGATACACGCATATGCTGGAGGTTGAACAGATGTACTAGTCCCTAGCATTTAGGTTTTTAATGTCAAGAAGACATTGATCCAGTTCAACATTATTTTACTGAGACAGGACTACTTCTGTTCCCATTACCTGGTGTTCTTACTATGAGCAAACGTATTTATTACTGACAACTGTGAATCTGCATGTAGCTCTTGCTTGGCAGGGCATGGTTAAGTCCAGTCTCCAAAGTGGATTGCTTCCTCCTTCTGCCCCATCCACTCAGGACTTGACACCACAGGGTACAATGCACCATTGCGGTACCCAAGGGCTCATAGGCTCCACAGCAATGAAACACTAAAGAATCCTCAGGAAAGAATTTCCTTAGGGAGGAAGATCCCCTTAGGAACTAGATCTCTAAAATAATGTTGAATCTTTATGGCTGATTTACTTTCTTTCAGAGACCCATGTATGAGCTCACTGGCCATCATTTCTCAGTATGACTCATCTGCATTGCTGTTAGGACTGATTGCTCCAAATAATGAAAAAAATTATTGACATCATTGAATTATATCCTTAGTTTCACTACACTGGAATTTTAAAGTGGGAGGGGAAATTAGCAACTTGCTCCTGTATACTAAAAATATCCAAATATTGGCTAAACTAATGAAGTGGTTTCACATTTAGAGGGATTGTTTTTTTCTATGACCCCTGAAATTTTCAGCCGAAATCTCTGAAGAAATAAGTTTTCTGCTCTAGTTTGTATACAAAGAACTAGCTGGGAGGAGTGTGTGCTACACCAGTGAATCTCAATGTTAATATACAGTGCTTCTAAAACTTTAGCGTGCCTATGACCCCCATAGGGATCCTGTTAAGGTGCAGATTCTGCAGTCTAACAAGTTCCCAGTTGCTGTAGATACTGCTGTTCTGATCAATAAGGTGACTGGGGAGCTGGTGTGCTGTGTCCATGATACGGAGCCCCAAATCATTCACACTTGGATTAGCATTCAGGCAAAATTTGGCAGCATCACCATGTCCATACTCACTGGGGGCCTGGTGACCTGTGACCCCTGTCCCCCAAAGCAGGGACTGTTGGCAAATGATTGCTCTGTTAATAACTGTGTGCACTTCATGTTCAAATACTCATGACCTTTTTATCTGGGAGGAGACTGTTAGAGTAAGGAGGTGGCAACCACAGATAAGGCTTATCATTTTTATGACATCAATAATGTATTTTTATTTTTTTAAAAAAAGCTTCTAAGAGTTTGAAGTGAGGTTTGTTTATAGCAAGTAAGGCCATAAAAATTCAGTTTTTTGAGGTCAAGGATAGAGCCAGAAATCACGTAACCCACACGGGGATTTCTGAAGGGAAAGCTGTCTTCCTAGGAGAGCAGCCAGGGATGTGTTCGGAACTTCGGGAAAAGAAGCTTAGGGTTAAGAAGGTTGGCCCTGCTATATAGAACAGCCAAGATGTTGATGTTTTAATATTTAATAAAAATGAATGCTCCTGTTGATATGGAAGATTCTGCCTTCAAAATAGATCCCACTGTAGCCCTTTGTTTGCCAGTTTGGGCATGTTTCTGGTGTCAGACTTAAGCTGGAGTTAATTTTCAGGATAGGACTACTTTTATTTCCCTGCCTGCCTGACACCCACTCTCTTCTAGACCTTTCTCCCAGTATAATCACTTCCTTATTCTACTGCTTTCTTTAGAGAGACACCTTCATGATGGGCAGTTTCAGTGTATGCGTTACGTGTGGCTAAGAATTGCAAGGCATTTAGCTGGAGAGGCCTAGAAGGCATTGGTGGCAGTTTCCACGATGGTGCCCACTGGGATTATCTGGCCGGTGGATATGGGCAGGGACGCAGTGTAGCAAGCTTTAAAGGCCTCAGATATTTGGAAAAAGCAGGTTAACACGAGCACCAATTCCGGGGCCTTGGTCACATCGCTGAAGTTGTTATTTAATTTCTCACACTGTGCAGTCTTTGTAAAGTAACTAAAAATTAAATTTGCATTTATATCTTAAAATAGGTCAACTCCTTTTGAGGATAATGTTCAAGTTTTGTATTATCCTCTCTTGAAGAAGTCAGTCTTTTCAGTAGCTTTTGCTTTTGTTTTTCAGAGACAATAGTTTGCTGCCAGCTGGACCTGTATCCATCCCTCCCTTCCACCCTCTCCCTGCTGCTTAGCAGTTACTGCTGTCCATCCCTTATCTTCAGTCACTTTATATATAAAAATCCCTTGTGGCTGTGCCACTGCCGTCTACTGAATTTCCGGCCTCCTCACTCGGCCTGGCCCCTAACTGTGCCTTTCATGCCTTTCCGTACCATTCTGATAAAGCAATGCCCAGAGGCCCCCTGCCCCAGCTGATCCAACTTTTGACTTCCATCAGCAAGCCCTTTAGTATTATCTGTGCCACTCCATTGTCCTCACCCCCAGCGTGGACCCGACTGCCTGTAGCTCTTTGTTCTTCCCTCTCAGAATTCACCATTGTCCTGTTTTCTGTCTACTAAATTACCTCCTGCTATTACAGGAAATCTCATTTTAAGATAGACTTAGCACTAACATTTTCTAGATTAACTTTTAATGCAAATATACTACAATCCTTAACTCTCTACTCCAACTTCCTCAGTATTTATGACTATCTTCTTTATTACAGACTTAACTATTCTATGTATTCATTTTGCATCTAGTGATTATGTTCTTTTCTAAAGCGTACTGTCAGGTAGTCCATAAACCAACGATTCCCCAAAGAGAGTTTTGCTACAGTAAAAATAGGAATACCAAGTAACAGAGCAGACTAGAGAGTAGCAACACAAGGCAATTATATGTATGCAAAACTGTGTGTTTGTGTGTGTTTAAAGAGGTTAAGTGAAGATGATTTTATATAGGGTGTTATAGAAACAGGATAGTATTTTAGTTAAGGTGAATCCCTGCTTTATCATTTCAAATAAATCTGTATACAATACAAATATAAGCATCTAATCAAATTATGATAAAATGGACAAATTTTAGAATATTTACTCAATATATATGAAGGATAACTTCATTTTTAAGGAAATAAATGAAGTCATAGGAGGATGATTGACAGCTTCAGGAATATACATATTTAAAATGTCTATACCATTAAAAAAACCCATAGGGGCTGACATATATAATATTTTTAAAAATTCACATTTTTAAAGAAGACAGCCAAACTATAAAGGATAAATAAAAAGGAGGATATTAATGCATTTCCCATAGTCTGTAAGCTCTGTGAGGATAGGTACATTTTCTTGTATTTCACTCACAATAGGTATTTAATAAATATTGAATAAATAAATGATTAAGGGGGAACAAATAGAAAGTGAACTTCTAAAAGCTTATTGTTGCAGGAATATATAAAGCAAACAACTAAGTTCTTCCAATTAAAATAGTTTTAAAATATAATTATAGGCATCAACAATATTATAGTAGAATTGGCACGCATTCTTTGTAGTGGTTCTATGAATTGATTATACTTTGGAAGGTAATATGATAATTTGTAATAAGAAGGCATCATTCTCCATGCAGAAATTTATCTTAGTGAAGTAGCCTAGACTAAATGTTTTATATATGCATATTAAATAGATTTTACTATTTCCATATTCAATATGTATTTCTACATGAAAGGTATTCAGTCTTACTTTATCTACAATATTTAGTATTAGGGGAATGGTTATATGCATTTTCACTTGGCACAAGGGTATGCTACGAAACCACACAATGATATTAATTCTAAAGATGCATGGATACTGTTTATTCAGTATAAATAGAATATGTATTATTATTATATTCCAATTGCAACTGTAAAAAATTCTATAAGCATGTAGAAGACAATATGCATGCATGCAGAAATAAAAGCAATTTTATGAGGGTGGTGGATTTATGGTCTTACTAATACTGTTTTTATATAATTTTTAAAATGGTAGCTTTAAGTAAAATAAGGTTTCCTCTACTATGTATATGGTACATGTATACACACATATATACATACATACATATATGCATATGAGCTTAGTAAACCTGTTGGTTTCCCAGGGAATGTATGATAATTACTTATGGGCCAACAGACTATCCACTGACATTGATATACTCACTAACGAATATTTATGAGAGAACAGGAGGTGTAATTTCAACTTAGGGTTAAAGGGAAGCTTGGAAGAAATGTTCCTGAAGCATCATCTACCTTAGCAGGAATTTTAGGCACAAAGCAAATGATTCTGCTCATGGACAACAGAGTTCAGAGGCATTCAGGTTGTAGCTGCATTAAGAACACATGGGAACATTTTTGAGTGGACCGACTGGTGGATAGCCATTAGGAGATAATTTGCAACATTGAAAATATCAACTACTTATTTTTATGGGTGGCTTTTAAAAAAAGAACTGGATTATTGAGATATAATTTAAAAACCATAAACATCTTCTTCTGAAGTGTACAGTTCAGTGGTTTTTAGTACGTTCACTAAGTTCTACAGTCACCACCGCCATCTAATCTTAGAACACGTTCAGTACCCTCAAGAGAAACCTTGTGCCTATTAGCAGTCACTTCCCATTTCCCTTTCCCCCAGCACTTAGCAAAGACTAACCTACTTTGTGTCTCTATGGATTTTCCTGGTCAAGACATTTCATATAAATGGCATCATATGATATGCAGTCTTTGGTGTCTGGCTTCTTTCACTTTGCATAATGTTTTCAAGGTTCATACATGTAGCATGTATCAGTACTTTTTATCACTGAAACATAGTATACTGTATGGATAGACCATAATTAATTAACCCATTCATTTGTTTCTATCTTTTGACTATTATGGAGAATATTGTTATGAAAATTTGTTTACAAGCTTTTTGTGGACATATGTTTTCATATGTCTTCGGTATATGCTTAGTGGAATTTCTGGGTCATATGGTAGCTCTACAACATGTTGGGGAACTGCCAGACTGTTCTCCAGAGCAGCTGTACCATTTTACAATCCCATTGTAGGTGGCTCTTACTTTCTTCTTTCATTTACTTGTCTCTAATGGACATATATTACTTTAATAATTCAAATAAAAGAAAGTTGTTTATTTTTCAAATCTCTGAGTCCCAATTTGTGGGCCACAGGACCATTGCAATGGGCTTTTTAAACCACTTCAGTGCCATCTTGGTCTTGAAAAGACCCTGTCTTATGTCCTATATGTCGAAGCTATTGTGATCAAAGAAGAACAAATACTTTGTTGGAGGAAAGAATATACTCCTAATAGTTTGACCAAAATGATAGACCTGTTCAGAAGAGGGATGGACTCTGTGTTCTTTACAGGATTCCTCTGAGTTCCTGTCCCACGTGTTGTTCTTACACTTACCTGTGAAAGTACAGTCAAACCACCTCTGCTGATCAGGTGACTGAGAATAGGGAGTGAGGGAAGGGGGATGAGAAAGACTGTGTGTGGTGGAAAAAATCCATTTCAGTATAGTTGGGATATACAGCTGTATCTATACATGCATCTATACATGTATACTAATATCTCATCTGTAACTATGTGTTATAGTTGGCTACCAGAATTTTGACTAGTGCAAAGTCCTCAAGTTGCTTAAATAAATAATATGATTTATATGTAAAAGAAGGTCTCAGAGTTGCATGGGGTACCTAAAGCAATATAAGCATTGATTTCTTGTCTGTCACAATGATCATGTGCAATGTATTGGTGGAATTCAAATTACATGACTTTCTGGGCTCCATAACAATGCCATGCTGAGCTGTAAAGGAGCCTGAGGCAAAAGGAAAAATCAGTAATATGGATCCTGTTTTTACTGAAAATTTTAACATTTTGTTCATCATAGATTTTGTTTACATTAATTCTGATTTTTTAAAAATATTACACTAAATGTTATATATCTTGATAACTGAGATTTTGGACATCCTCTTAAAATTTATATCCAGAGGGAGTGGGTCATTGACCTCATCTTAGTTCCAATTCTGACTTTGGCTATATTTAGAATTCCTTAGGTAAAAGGCATAGAAAACTGAGTGGCAATTTACTCATAGAGAAACTGAGTCATGGATTAAATCATTTGATATCATACATTGATAGACATACAATGAGTAACTGGGAATCAGAAGAGTAACTCCTCCCTCCTTTTTTTGAATCAAATCAGTAAATGATACTCCCTTGTTATATATTTACTAAGGTTTGATCTCTTCACCTTATTTCTCATTTCACATATTTGATTAGAAATATGAATTATTTCTAATGTTTTCAATTCTGTCTAATTTTTCAACTCTTACAAAGTAGGCAAATTTCCCAATCACTGGCTGCTTAATTCTCATTCCTGGTCCTTTCCTTCACAATTTTCTTCAAAATTCCTTCACTCCTCTCAAAGAGATTAGGGTCTCTCTCTCTCTCTCTCTCTCTCTCTCTCTCTCTCTCTCTCAACACCCATCTCCCCATTTCTCAGCAACTTTTTAGAACTTTTCTATTTAAAACTGAGATAGAGAGCCAGAGAGTTATGAAAATTTTAATGCATTGAAATGTTTGTCAAACCATGGGAAGAACAGCACATCCTGGAGCTATTATTGGCACAGCAAATAGTGACATGCAGTGTTTATGCTGTTTGCTCTGTGATGCTGCTGGAATGAGCTCAGGGCACACACACACATTATCGAGAAGTGACTCTTTCTGGGCTGGCCAATAACTGTTTGCTGATTCTTTAATTCAGTATCATGGAGAAGTAAGGTTATCTGTAGTTCACATCACTAGGGGAAAGGGAAAGCTGCAAATTAGAAGAGAATATCATTTTAGCCCAGCATTTCTGAAAGTTATCCCTTCGTGGTAGCTATTGAAGTGGTTTCTTGGTGAAAGAAATTGGGGAATGCTGCATACTAAGTGCCAGTCTTGGAGATACACTTGCCTATTAGCATATGAAGGCTCTGAGAAATGCTGTAGAGGAAAACAAAAACCTATAGAGTTTGGTTTAGTCTGGTTTTGCCCAATTTTTGTTATGAAACTTCCCTGTAGTACTGGTGAAACAAAGTGCCCCAAAACTTAGTGGATTAAAACAGCAATCATTTCTTTATCTCTCATAGTTTCTGTGGGTTAGGAATTTGGAAAGGGCTCATCTGGTGGTTCTGGCTTGGGGGTCTTTTATGCAGTATAGTCAAGTGGTGACTGCTGCTAGAGCAGCAGGTGGTGAGAGCAGCTGGAGACTGGCTGGGCATCTCTCCTTATGTCACCTTCAGGCTTCTTTTTTTAGTTCCTCCACGCAGGCTAGATTGGGCCTCCTCCCAATATGGCTGCCTTGGGGCAGCAGGACTGTTACATGGTAGCTCAGAGTTCCAGTGAAAGACTTTCAGCTCACAAGGTGAAAGCTGCAGTGACTTTTATTTAGGACTTAACCTTGGAAATCACATGGCATTGCTTCCACCACATTTTGTTACTTACAAGTGAATTACAAGATCACAAAAACAGGGTAATTCAAGTCCACATCTTGATGAAGAAGTGGCCAAGTTCCACAAGAGCATGTAGACTGGAGATAATTGTTGCTATCATCTTTGAAAAATACCTTTATTTTTTTACCACAGAAATTTCTTTTCTCCATGGAATGTATTCAGTGTTGGTTTCCTGAAACAAACATACTTTGTGAATGTTGCTTTAGTCAATTATCACCAGGGCTGATTCCAAGGAGAAGGACAGACTTGTCTAAAAAGATCTGCTTTCCCAAATTCTGGAGACATCCAGAAATGCAACTCACAAGGAGATTATTTGCATGACTAAACCCAAAAGTACCATTATTTTAAGTCTTATATCCCAGGGTATACCATTTAGATGTATAGTTTTTATGACTCAGAGAGGGCTAACACTCTGACATTCTGTGTCAGCACCAATAATTGAACCAGGTTATGTGGAATCTCTTGGCATTTATATATCTAGACTAGACTAAGATCAGGTTCAGTAGTGGTCCACTGTAATCCACAATGGCCAAAGAATCTTGGCTACACTTGGCTTCCTGGCAGTGTAGCCAAGTTTGGGTAACATACCAATAAGCTACTTGTGTTTCCTGAATCTCCCAACACTCAAATTCTCAACCCGGGGTCTACAGTTGGGGCAACCCAAAATTAAGACATACCATTGTTAGGAATAAAAAAGTACTGTATTTATGTAAATTAAACAGCACGGAGAAAATCAGTTGATTCTTTTGCATACAGAAGGGAGAGACTATGAGATGAGTTGTTAGAGAAAAAGAAGGGCTTTGCTGGATTGTTAGGCAATACTTTCCCCAAAAGACCTAGATCAAGGACAGTGGCACCCAGCAGGTGGTGACTCCCAAAAAATGCTGTGTGCTAGATTTTCCACAAAAAATCTAGGAGATTAGGTGATATCTAGCTTATCACACTGAAGTCTTTACCTTGTTGACTTCTGAGGGCTTGTTGATACGTCTCTCAAAACTTGGCTACATTGCTTCAGAGGTATTTTTTCCCAGTCCACATGTTCTCCATACATGCTTAGTTTTCAAGTTAAGCCTGGCCTAAGGAGAAGCCACACATTCTAAAAATAATGAATAAGCTCCCATTTAATGTCTCAGTCCTGTGTGAGCTGTCAGCCTAAACAAGAGGAGGGCACCTCTTCTTTTAGAAATAGTCCAAGATAATAACAAAATATTTGAATTTGAAGCAATAGATGTGAAATTTTAATTGACTTTAAACCAAGGTACTTAAAAATTCATTCCCACACTAATGATGGATTTTTATTGATTTTATCACAGAGCCATCTTAGCCCCATAGGCACTAGTTGAAAAGTCATCCAATAAGAGTTAAGAGTATATATGTATACATAGTCTGTGACATGGAACATAACTGGATATATTTCTCTTTGTTTTTGTTTAAATGTAATTGATCTATATGGGGATAAAACCCATTTATTTGAACTCCTTTCTCTGAGTAGAATATTTATAACAAATTACTTGGATATGGGTTTAGAAGAACAAAATAATATGGAATTAAAAACTATATTGAAACCATTATCATTATTTTTAAAGAGTTTTAGAATACTAAGATGCTTCATAATGAAAACCTTATGTCTATGTAAATTACAGGAAATTATAGGAAAGGTGGAAGCATTGAATACAAATGTATTGGTTTTTGCAAAAAGCCCCTTTAGCACTTAATTTGTTGGCCCTATTATTCCTTGAGTTTCAGATTAATGAATAGGAGCAATTATCAGCTCATCTAAGAAATATCATGGGAAATATTGGCCATCACAAACAGGTTTAGTTCTTGTTGACATGAATGAAAAATCAGGGAAATTTATCTCTAAATTTGCTTTTATTAGTCAGTGGCTACTGTGTGCTTTGCGGTATGCTTCTTGGCAGACCTGCCAGGTTTCCCACATCCTTGCTGTTAGTGTCCTGTTTCAGGAATGCTAGTAGACAAAGAAGTGCAGACAAAGAATTGCCTGTGAAAGTGGTCACACCCCGGATCAGGACACCGCTGTAACTAACCCCCTCCTGTGGAGCCTTGGAAATGAAGCTTTCTTTCTCATTCCAGTCTCTCGTCTCTCATCTGATTTTTGTTCCTGCCTTTTCTTTTTTTGTTCCTGCTTTTTCTTTCTCTACTCTTACTGCCAGCATATTCATATACTACACTTTCATTCATATTGCTAGTGCTGATCTCTCTGGGCCTCTCTTTCTCTTTCTCCCTACTTTTCCTTTCCTAGCTTGCTCTAACAGAGGGATAGACAAACTTTCAGCTAAGGGATCTGATACTTTCTTTCTTATTTCAGTTTCTCATTTCATTTTTTTGCTGCTAGACATTTGTGGACTTGGAAGGGAAAAAATCCACGTGTTTATTTTCACCTTTACCATGCAGAAATTCAGTATCTCCTTCTACAGTGACTGTAGGCAACCAGTCACTTAGGATCAGCAACACCTGTTACTCAGTCACCAAAAGAGAGCAAACTTATTTTCATCTCACATTAAAGTTGTTGCAGAATCTCAAATTGTAGCTCATGTCTATTAATGCTTCAGAACTATGATAGTTACTGGACCAGCGACTAGATCATATTATATACTATATTAATAAAGAAGTGAATATGTTACTTTATCACAAAATTTAAAAAGTTCTGATAACTGTATTTAAATATAATGGTTTCCTTGGCAATCCCATTTGTTGTATTTTATTCTTTTACACACAGTATTCTGGCCCGGGTTCAGCACAGGCTCGCCAAAGGAGTCCAGCACACGAAAAGGGCCAGAACCCTTCTATGAACCAATAGGCAGGGCCTGGAATCCATGCCTATTTCTTTGGTGTCCCAGGATCTTCCCAGTTGCCATTAAATAAAAAAGTACGGTATATCACAACAAAATTAATTTTGATGATCTTTAATTAGAATAAGATTGAACACACTTTCAATCCCGATAGTGAACAGGGAATGTCTGCCAGTATCCGTTATTTGAGTTCCACAAAGTTGGGGCTGCCATCCAGGACAGTAGGCAGCCATTGGGAGTCCTCCCAGAGAAAGGATGAAGCTCCAGGTGCCATGTACCAATCTCAGCCTTTAGTGCTGTTGTAACAGGAATAGGGGTGGGGAATCCAGAGATGGGTCAGAGGCATGGGAAGACACTTCAAGGTCATTATGATTTCAAATAATTTAATTTTAACTTAGCCTCTGAAAATGTTCAGGTTCTACTGGTAGAAAATTCCTACCATGTGGGATGATAAGCTTCTGTCCTAGAATGATTGATTTCTACGTTGTTTTTTACATAAAATGGGAGCAGCTCCTATCATGCAGTAGGGAGATTCTGATACTTACTAGAGAGTCAGTGGGCCTGCCATGACACAGGATGAGGTCCAAGACTGATGAGATTCTAAGGGTTCAAGGAGTCCAATTCATCTTGGAAAGAAATAATAGAGTGACATATCCAACAGATAATACCCTCTGGCTGTTTCAAATGAATAATCTTTTAATAAAAAGAGCACTTACACCTTTTAGAATCTTAGTTTTTACAAATTGGGTTTCCTGTAGGTAGGTGAACTAGCATTGCCCAATCCTGCTACTCCTTATTGGTAATGCTGTTCCTTTTCTAAAAAAAACTTATTTTAGAGAGACAGGAAGGGAGACAAAAAGAGAGAGAAACATCAACTTGTTGTTCTACTTATCTATGCGTTTACTGGTTGTTTCTTGTATGTGTCCTGACTGAGGACTCAACCTGCAACCTTGGCGTATTGGCAGGACACTCCAACCAACTGAGCTACCTAGCCAGGACAGCAATGCTGTTCTAATGTGCTCTCAAAGCCAGTGTGGGTTGGAGCAGACCAAACCAAGGTCTTGCTGGAGTTTCCATATTTTTTAAATGAAGAGTTTAGAATATACTTAAAAATTGAAGGAATTATATGGGTAACACCAACACTCACCATCTTGGTTCTATAATTAAGTGACAAAATATTCACTTCATCACAAATCTATCTATCCATTCCTCTAACATCCACTAAATTTGGTGATAAGTCTAAAATTAAGTGCTAAGTAAGAATTTTGTTGTCAATTTTGAGCTGAAGTTTGGCTTAGTGGTGAGCATAGAGAATCTCTGCAATGATCATTATATCATTGTATATTTTCCTCAATTTATCCCTCTAGGAAACTATTTCTGGCTTAATAACATGGTGGTGATGACGGAAACTATGGTTTAAAAGACCACACCCAGGAGCATTCCATATCCCTAATACAACCAGAGTCCTTAGACACAACCAAAGCCTTGATAAAATAGATTGAAATGAAAATGTTTTATACAAAGACAAAATTAAAGCATCAGAAAAGAAATCCAAGAAGTAAAGATCTATCTATCTATCTATCATCTACCTATATTTGTGGCTGATTTATTGAGCCCCCCGAAAATTTGATAAACCAAAATTAAAGTGCATTGTTTACCCAAACAAAATTCCTCTTTAGGTATTTTTAAAGCTATTTGAATAAGTAATAAACTTCAAGCTTTTGGTTTGAAACTTTTTAAAGACATCATTGAGATGTGATTTTTTTTTTGGTAAACTTTCAGCCTTCTAGGACTATCCATTGATGGATGTCTGATTACAGACAAAACCATTAAAGTTTTAGTTAAATAGCATGGAAACAGGTAATGATAGATTTCTCATTTATATGTACCTTACGTTTATGTATCATCTATCAGCTAGAGAGTGCACTCTGCTGTCTTACTTGTATTGCATTATTTGGTGTTTTTATCAAACACTCATTGAGGTAGGCATTTGCCACGAGTAAAATGAGGCTCAGAGATATTAAGTGACCTGCTGGTGGGTACACAGTAAGTTACAGAAGCTAGACCTTCCAGTTTCAAGCATACTGTTCTTTGTATTTCAGCACAACTCAAAGAAACATTGTGAAAATTTTCTCCCCGTCTCCTCTTGTTCAGAACCTCAAAGCTACTCACAAATAATTCCAGACTTTCCCTATCATGATTTGATATCCATTGTCTTGGGATGAAAGAGTTAATGCCATTCATTTACCTACCCCACCATTCTAAAAGATGATCAAATGATTCTCCCACAATTTGGGGAAGGAGTTACCAAGCCACTACAGTAAGATGAGCAGCAGCAGATGGCACCTGCAGAAGGTGCTCTAGACTTACAGGATGCCAGAGGGATTGATGGGGTTTGACGTCTGTAAACTGAAGGCTTTCCCAGGCGGAGATACAAGAAGTCCTCAGGTATCACCCAGATGGGTGTCTGTCTGGCCTGGCAGGGCAGCCGCTGCTTCTCTCATGTCCTATAGAAAACATTTAGAAAGAAGCTTCATGGACAGAAGTGTGGGTTTCTGTCCATATTTCTGAGGTGAAATGATTCAGACAGATTTTTATTCCTCCAGTTTGAGTCTGCTTCTGATTTGTGGACATTCCAAAACAGTCTGGTGAGTTTTGCCCGGTGTGAAGGCCAAGGTAGAGGTTGTGCATAAACAACCCCTGGACATACAGAACTTTTTTAACTTGGTCCTTCCCTGTAGAGAGAGGGTGCTGCCTTCTCTTCAACTTTTTGCTTGTTTGTTTTTAAATAAAATTTCCCAATGCCATCAGCCTGGGAAAGTTTCATTGAACAAAACGTCAGATGAGTGTGAAACACATGGCTCCCACTGACCCCAGCGTGAATTGGAGATTTGATGTGTTCTCAAGAATCGGTTTGAAACATCTTCACTTTGATCACCTCTCTTACTTATTATTTTATAAACCGTGAAGCATAGGAATTAGCTTATGTACACTGTGTTTTTGGAAAGAGTAACTGAGAGACTCCAGATATTTGCTTAAGATTGTGGTTATTTCTGATGTCTCAGACTTTCTACTTCATAAGCAGAAAAAGTTCTACTAAAATGATTCAAGTAATTAGTCAACTTGTTATGAAGGGGAAGTATTGGATGAATTATAATTTGTTTGCAGATTACCTATCCTGTTACCCACTAACACATTATTTACTTTTTTTCCCTCGGACTCGTACTTCTCTTTGAAGTCTTCTTTGAGTAGTGGGGAGGGGGGAGTGGGAATCCTATTGACCTGTTCATTAGTTATATGAATTTGAGGAAGTTACCAGTATATACTTTCTGAGCCCCAGTTACCTTATTTATTAAGTGTGGACCTAATGAAGATCAGGATGCACTGTTGTTGAAAATGAGACGAGATAATGTATGCAAAATCCTTCATGACTAGTACTTCATATGTGCCCAACAAATGCTACTTTATTCCAGCCTACATTGATTACCCCCTCTTTGAATGCCTGTAGCACACACCTTTGCTCCCTAGTATTTCTATAAAAATCACATTTTATTCTTAGCCAACTTTTAAAGCAAGAATAGCTTTTTCACCTACAGGATCTAGCACAATGCAGGAAATAAATGAATCCACCCAAGGTCAACAATTTGTGAATTGTGTAATAACTTGTTTGGTAGAAAAACATATCAAGGAGCGTGGCCCTTGTGATAAAAAAGGCTCTATCTGGCCAATAAAAGGCTCATCAAATTGGATTCTGATTGGCAAAGTATACAAGAAAATTAAGGAAGCCAGTATTTCTAAAATAAGCTGGCAGCAAGTTGTGATTCCTCTGAATTATCTCAAGCCTTTTGAATAATCCTAGTTCTTGTATAATTTTGACATAAGCCAACATTGAATGGGAAGATAAAACTTGAAATGAAGTCTTTGAGGGAATTCTAAAACGGTCCCTATAGCCACAGTTTCAAACTCACCTTTACTCACTTTGGAATAAGAATGTTAATGCTTTAGTTCAGAAAAGTTCCAGTGTATTTTTTCTTGTTTCTTTGTTAGAACTATTACTATTTAGATATATTTGCTTCTATTGTTTTTAATTCATAGGCATGTTTCTTTAAATAGTTGTACCTTTTTGTGTTTAGCAAATATTTTCCTACATTATTGAAAACTTGCCATTAGTATCATTTTAAGATTTGCAAAATTTATTAGCCATTTCTCAAACTTTGAACAGTTAGAATATTTCTAATATTTTAAAGTAAATGCTGCCTAAAAGATACATCCTTTTGCATGGAGATTCCCATTTCTCCTTTACTGACTACTTAGGTTGGATTCTCCAAAGTGGCATTCCTGGGTTTAACCACAGGCTGCCAACAAAATCCTAAGAATTCTCAGCAATTGTGTAAACAATAAAATACCTCTTCTATAATTTTTGATAAATTCAGTGTCAGCAGAGACCTGTGGACTCTTATCAATTGCTATGGAAAGTAGCAAATATGGGCAGAAATACGTTCCTTCCACTTTGGGAGTCGATTTATTGGAATTAGAGGGATTTATCCTCTTGATGAACCCATAAAACCTTTTTATTGTTAGGAAAAGAAAGCATTCAATCTCATTGCAGGGAAAGTATATATAACACTGCATCTGGGAAGAAAATAAGATGTGCTAAAGCCTGCATGGTGGTAGAAAGGACAATTTTTGATTAACAAATTGTCAGCATGGGGTAGAGTCCTTCAATTTTCAGCAATTGAAATCACAGCATTAATCAGCTTTTGTGGAATGCCACCCACTGTTCATACAGCAGTAAGGAAGGCAATAATGAAAAATTGTAGAACCAGCTTTAGATTAGCGATCATGCTGGCTGGAGTGTCTTTATTTTGTGTGGAGACTGTTTTGTTATTTTTCAGGAATTGGCCAAAACGTGTCACATCCTCATCTTCTGTGACTGCTTTCTTTCAGGACAATAAATGGTGCTAATAAGTTGGCAGGCCTCCCACCAAGCAGACCTTTGATATACATTGTGTGAACACATTAATATGAAATCAGAATTACAAAAGCACAAGGAGTGTTCCTCACTCATAATTGCCTTTTTATGTAATGCGAAATAAATCAAACTATTACAGTGGTCCTAGGAAGCATAAACCATTCATAAAATAATGACTTTTGTTTTTATAAATTACTTAATTAATCCATTTCTCTATTGCTTATTAGGTTCCCACAATGTGCAAGGCATGGCAGAGACCAAATAGATGCACAGGTGTGGCCCACCTATAAGACAGCTCATGGTATCCACATACATGCCATTCTTTGGTCCACATGTTTCTACTTCCCCTATACCTTGATCTACTGAATAAGTGTGCCAATATTCTTCCTATGTGAGTGTGACACTGCTCACTCCTCTGTCTATAAGCTATTACTTTGTGTTTTTTTTTTCTAGAATTGAGGCTAGGATTGATAGTTCATCCCTTCTGGTGTTCTTGGTCTATGCTGGTACCAAACTATACGGTTTCAGAAATGTTTTTCAAGGCTAAGTATTACATAGTTTGTCAGTTATAGAAAGAACAAAATAAATTGATTGATACCGGATCAGGTATTGTGATCTAGGCAAATTTGTTGTGGGCTACAGCCATGAGTAGTTCCATGGAACTAACAAGAATGTGAAATGGAAGTTCAATCATTTGTGGTTTACAGAAAAGAGAGCCAAACTGGGTTGTTCTCAGTAGAGTGGTTTAGTAATTTGCGATGACAATGTCAAATAGGAGGTGTTAAGCTGGGTTGATGACTGGGTTTCAGAGAGCGTATGGACTTCCTAAAACTCTAAGTAACATTTTATATTTAAGAAGCTGTGTGTTTTCTTGAGGAGACCATCTATAGCTTTCACTGGATTCTCCAAGATGATTATGAATCCTTTGAAAAGCTATGAACTGTTGATCTAGGACAGGGGTTGTAGATTTTTTTTTTCTGAAAAGCACCAAAGAATAAATATTTCAGGCTCTGTCAACAAACGGGCATGACTATTCTTATGCAGCTTTGTTTACAAAACCAACACAGCCCAAGGCCACAGTTTTTTCAACCTCTCACTTATATTATGATTTGGTAAAGTAGAAATTTCAAAATTTCTATTTTTTGTACATCCAAGTTTTCCCTTTTATAAAAATTATATTACTATATAAATTTTATTTAATTAATTTCGTATTTTCCTTCTTATTGAAGTACAAATTAGTGGGGTAAATGTACAATTCAATAAATTTCTCCATCTGTATACACCCATGTAACCACCATCCTGATCAAGCTACAGAATGTTTCCATCACTCTAGAAATTTCCCTCGATTTCTTCTTTAGTTGTAATTTTCTTCTTCCCGCTGGAAGTAACCACTCTTCTCTCTCTCTTCTACGACCATGGCTTTGTTTTCACCTCTCCTTGAACTTCATTCAAATGAAATTGTAGAGCAGTGTGTGTATTTTTTGTGTTTTTGGCTTCTTTCACTCAACATAATATTCTTGAGATTAATCTGTGTTTTTGAGTACATGCAGATTTTTAATACAGATATCCTGGTTCATTTATATTGTTCCTGAAGACCCACTGACATCTTCTTCCTCCAAATCCTGCACACTGTGGGAGTATCCAGCTTGCCAGCCGATCCAGGCTGGCATCACGCACATGTGTCAGCCCACACAACCTCTCTGCCCCTCCCCCTACATCCATGATCCGGAAGCGGGTAGGAAGGTTCCTAGCCGTGTGCAGGGGCATAGCATCTCTGCCCTGGGCAGGGCATTGCCATGTTCACCTCCAGAATATGTGTGATGTGACCTTTTTCAGCCTGTGTTTCAATCTGCTGCCTTGGGGTTTCCAGCAACCTCTACCTCACTTTGGGGAGTGCAGCTGTTCACGTGCCTCTAGGATCCCTACCCTGTGCCTGGTGGTCTGGCCAGATCCCCTGTTATGCTCTGCCATGGCTGACATCTAGAGAGAGAGGGGAGTGTGAGGGGAGAAGAGAGTCTTGCCCTTAGCCTTGAGGAACTCCAATGGTCAAAGATCAGACAGAGCAAGGTGAGTCTTCAAAAGAGACTGATAAGGGAAAGCCAGAAAGATAGAAGGAAAACTAGAAAAACATGTTTCCTTAAATAAATTAGAATATTTTAAGAAATAAGCAGTGGTTAATAGTGTCCAGTGCTGCTTAAAGTGTGTGAAATGAGGATTTAAATATGTCTGTTGGATTTAGCTACTAGCAATCATTAGTGACAAAACCACCTTCATAAGGGTTGTTTTGCTGGAGTGACAGTTAAAAAAGATTAGCACAAAATGATGAATGAATAGGACTAAGGAAGGGAGATTTAAAACAGAGGCTTTGTCCATAGGGCAGGAAAGAGAGAGAAAGTGATGACCTGGGTAGGAATGTGAGTTCAAGGGAGTCTTTTGATTTTTCTTTTATGAGACTTGACCATGTTAAGATTCCAGTGAATTCGACCAAATAATTGGATATATAATATGAAAAAAAGTTCTGGAAAGGGCTGGAGTCGATGAGATCCAAAGACCAGGAATTGATTTTGAAAGGAAAAGATAAGCTCAACCAATTGAGAGATGCTCAATGTGGGAGGAGAGGGAAAGATTTTAAAGTATGTGGAAGGATGTGGTAGTGGCACGTTGAGCATGGAGTAGGAGGCGAGGTCATTAACTACGAGAAAAGGGGAAGCTGGAGCTATAAGAATGTGTCTAGAGAAGAGTGACATAGATTTGAAATAATCACTTGCCAGAGAGCAGTGCATTGGCCAAACAAATGTAACAGGTTGCTGACCATTTGTTTCAAGTATAAGTATTTTGTGTGACTTGTTCCCATGCAAGGTCAGAGAACACGGACAGCATTTATATGAATTCTGATTATGCCATACAACAGAGGCAGGACCTTGAGATACTGGCTAGACTATCACTGGCCAAATGGTAAATCACGGAGTTTAAGTAGCAAAAGAAAGGGAGTATTTGTGTGTGTGTGTGTGTGTGTGTGTGTGTGTGTGTGTGTGTGTATAGCTATTTGCATGATAGACTGTAGTCAACATTCAGTTCCTCAAAAGGCCTTACTTTGACTAGGAGTTATGCACTACATCCATCAGAACTGTTAAACACATTTAATATGTAACTAAATCTGGGACATTTGGCCCTTGTGGGGGAAGAATAAAGTAAAGAAATCAGCAGGTTGATGGTAAAAATGAAAGTAAAGAAAACAGTTGTTTGGGGCCCCGATGAACTGGATGAATGATCACAGTGGGGATAGATAGAAAAGTATTTCTAAGTTGAAGGAAAATAAGTTGGGGTCTATGACATGAGAGGTTCCTAGTTAGTAACTTCAGGGTATGACAAAGTCTAAGGCCATACTAACAAAGTGGGTGGCTGATGGGGCACAAAGAAAGTCGTAAGTGATGAAGAGATCAAGAGCCAAAGGTCAAGGTGTTAGATGGGCTATCCATGTGGCTGTTGAAGTCACTCAGCATATTGGCAGGACTTGGGATGGAGAGGAAGGCTGTGACCATGTGCCAGTCTTTCATGAATGGTAGTGATTGAGGGATGTGGGAAGTTAATGCATAAATAAAAGGGTGATAAATGAAAGCTAAGAGGAAGAGGAGAGGTTGCCAAACATGGTGTGAGGGGAGGTGATAATTATTGGCAAGTGATGAGCACAGAGGAAAAACACTCCATGTCCTGAGTTTGAGCTCCTTGACAGTGAAAGAATGAACAGCCTCCAATATGAGGGATGTAGAAAACCATTTGCGTTACAGGTCTCCCTTAAGGTGAAGTGAAGGATTAATCAAAGATAGAGGGTTTAGTGTATGGAATAGTATTTCCAGAAAGTTCAGCTCAAAGGCTTAGATGGAATAGGGAAGAATGGGTCAGAGGCCCCAAAGTACCAAGCAAAAGGGATTAGGGTGGAGAAGAGGATGGATGGCTAGAGACTCATCCTTTAGCTATTCCTGGTGAAAATGCATGATGGCTTTCCAGATAATCTCTTTGAGGAGAGTGGGCACTGCGCCTCATGGCCAGTCACTCTTAGATGATGTTAGTCCCAGCGACTATAATGTCTACAGTCATTTGACCTTGGGTGGTGTTCTTTTAGGCTGCAAGTCTGCAGCCAAGGAATAGGATGGCCTAACACCCTTATTGTTATTCAGCCTTATAACCGAAATTCCTGACTATGATTATTTTTAGCTTTTCTATCTTAGCGTACTTGCTTGGCATACATTGGCTGGGATCATTCACTTTCATAGGGTTTATAGGTTTAGAGCAGTTTACAAGGTACTTTCAAGTACATGATCCTATACAATGCCATGCATTTTCCTTTTATAAACACAAAGCTTTTCTCTTATGGTTTATTTGCAATTCTGAGAAAATTTAGGTTGAGAATAGAGAATTTTATTTTCGGTTAATTTCTGTTTGATTAATAGGTTTACCAAGTGAAAATAAAATCACATTGAGGAGCACTAAGATTTGAAAAATAGGCTTGGGGAGTAAGAGGTAAGTCGTACCCCTTGTCAGTTTTCAGTGACCCTGATTGGATGAAGGTGAAACTAATTTTAGCAGGTGGGTCTTCATGCTGTTCTCTAGACTTGAGGGCGGCTTCCTTCCACTTCTTTGTATTTTCAGTTTTAACATAGTGTTCCTCAGGGCAGGGATCTACATTGTCACTTAGCTTTGTGACTGTGAGATTGGGGGAAGTGGCAGATATGGTGAACATTTGGTCAGTAATGTAAAGCTCAGCTTGGCCTTGGAAGCAGCAAAAAGAGGTAGAAGGAACATGCAATGTTGAAACTTAGCCTCTTACAAATGCTCAAGCTTAAGTTACATAACATCTCCTGAACCCCATTTTCCTGTTAAAAATGACAGTTATGATACCCACTTGCCTGGAATGAGACAGACATTCAATAAACGAGGCTTTCATTTCTTCCTTTTAGCTGATTTGCTTACACTTGGCACTAAAGTGAAGTTTGAAAGCATGGGAAGGATGTAAAGAGGTCATTCACCCTAGATAAACTAGCCTTGGTATTGGGCAAGTGTTAATGTGTTTTGTTTTATTTTATTTTTTAAAAGATTTTATTTATTTAATTTTAGAGAGGAAGGGAGGGAGAAAGAGAGGGAGAGAAACATCAACGTGTGGTTACATCTCATGTGCCCCCCACTGGGGACCTGGCCCACAACCCAGGCTTGTGCCCTGACTGGGAATCAAACCAGAGACCCTTTGGTTTGCTGGCCTGTACTCAATCCACTGAGCCACACCAGCCAGGGCAGTTTAAAAGGTGTCTTATGTTCACCTCTTATTGCACAGATTGACACAGTGTTTCTTGCAGTCTCTCAGTGGCTTTGAAGATATCCTGAAAAGAATACTCTCAGAGAACTGTTTTTTTCTTAGTTCCCTCTGTTGATTGGCTTATAGTTATCATGCATAGATTTTTTTAAAGGATTCTTATTTCTTCAAACAAGAATAATAAATTTGGGGAAAGGGTTTTCTTAAATGAAAAGTTGGTCACTTTATGACAAGTTTAATGAAATTCAATACCTATAATGTACCTAAAGAAAACTCCATTGATACCATTACAGTCAACATTTTTCCTTTCATTTCTGATGAAAAGAGGAATTTTCACCCCAAGATTTCCGAGTGCTGCATTTGGAGGTTTCTTTCATCAACCTGGCACAATAGAAATGTCATTCTTGACCTTGTTTCTGAAGGATGTTTTAACCTTACTAATTAAGCAACCTCAACAGCTATTCAGTGAAGCTCTCTTGAGAGTGGAGGGCCTTTGATTAGGAAAATTCCCTAATTGGGTAGGACTTCTCATCATAAAACAGTCATAACATGTTGATTATAGATGTACCATTAGGAATTCCATTGCTCAACACAAATGGATTATAAAAAGAACTTAATTAACCTAAGTCCATTTTAGCCTGGAGATATTTGGAAACATCACAAAGATCAAGTCACCTTAGAAATCCGAGTCTAAGGGAACAGGATGGGCTTTTGATTCATGCTAGCAAAGATAAATATTGTACAATGGAGGTTGGGCTTTCTATTTTTTTTGAGTATGAGAGACTCCTGTGTTATTACCTACAACTGCAGAACTGCAATTATACCAATAAAAGTCTGGAAATTAATTAAAAGAAGGCTTGTAAAAGATTTCATATATCTAAACTTACATACATATATGTTTTATGCACAGAGGACATGCACAGAGGATATGCAAGGATAGCCTCTAAAATGTTAACAGTAATTAACCCTAGGTGGTAAGTCTTGGGGTAACCAATCTTCTTTGGATTGCTATTAGTTCAGGGTCCCATTATTGCTGTAGGACCCCCACCCACAAAGCTCCAGATACCACACAAGCGCTTGGGTGGGACAGAAGAAGGAGAGAGGAAGTCCACCTCATTATGGTCAATGAGCTGTTCTGGGTAGATGTTGTCTGGCAAGGCCAGGCTGGAGGTCATTTCTGAGGCATCCACAAAGGCCACATGGGGATCAGCAAAGGCAGTTCAGAGGAGCTGGTCATCTGGAGGGTGAACCAGTCACTTCCATACACAGACTTGTAGCTGGTGTTGGCCAGTTTGATGCCCACAAGAGTGTAGTGTTCCCAGGCCAGCAGTGCAGCCATGGTTGCCTGGATCCCTGCCAGTTGTCACACAAAGATGGATGGAGGGAAGGTGGTGAAGCGGGAGCCCAGGCCCAGCACCATCATGGTGTGGGGGCCCCTATCCAGGCCCTTCAGCTCCTGTACCATGGAGTACAGGGAGGCCACTGGGGTGCGGAGGGAGTGCAGGGGCTCGCCAGTGCAGTGATATGTCCCGAGTGGTCTCCACGGGCATCAGATGCTCTGTCTGATAGGTAGCATGTAGACCCACAGGCTTCAGGGAGGGCACAGTGTCACGCAGATACTCCCACCACTGCTGAAGTGTGGAGTCCCCCATCATGTGGGTGATGTGACCACACAGGCAGCCTAGGATGCTGTCAACAGTAGGAAAGGAGTGGCTGGAGCAGGAGAATGAGTTGCCACACATCTCCATGGTAGAAGCCAGAGGGTTTTGTGGCAGGGAGCCCAGGATAGCATGGGGGGCATGCGGACAAGGCCAGGATGCTATTTCTTGTGGCTGCTATTCTGATCTGGATTGGAGAAATACCCTCACTTTCCACACCACCAGGGCCTCATCATGCAGAGTAGTCACATTCAGGTAACTTCCACTTGAGTGCCCAACTACAGAGTTGCAGGGCAGGGTAGAGGGTTGAGCACAGAACCAGAACTGGCCTGAAGCCACATCCCTGTGCTGGAAGATAGGCCCTCTTGCTCTAGTTGTCTGGGGTTCCACATTGCAGATCACAGTCTCTTCAGTTCCTGTGGGTCCCTGGAAATACCCTCTAAAATCAACAGTGGCCCTTTTCTCAGATTCTTCACAGAACTCCAACTGCCTTTGCTGGAATGGATCAGCCACACTCACGCCTGGGCCTGTACAGCCCAGAGAAGGGGGGAAGACAGCAGGTATGGGCTGTTCACTAGATCCTGGACATTTCCAGGGACCCCTGCCTTCAAGTCAGGACCCAGCAGCTGTGCCTGAAATAGATCCCCACTATGGGTCTTGGGCCTGTCCTGATGGTATCTGGCCACAAGGATGGCCTCCTGGAAGCCTCCCAGAGTGCAGCTGGCCTGGGCAGGACCCCTCAGGTGGTAGGTGGAGGTCTGAGGACTGATGGAGGCCAGTAGGTCCCCCTCATCTCCTGGAGTCGGAGGCCAGTACAGAAGATGAGTCAGGTTGGTAAGCTCCTGGGAGAGAGGCTCCAAGAGGAAGGGAGATTCTGTGGGCTTGGGGGCAGACTCAGAAGCAGGGCAGGGTGTTGAGGGCCTAGAGATGGTGCTATTGGGCCAGAACATCTTGAAATAGTGGAACGAAACCAGAAGCACCAGCCCCACAGGCAGAATCTTGTACTTGCATTAGCCTTTGAATGGACCCTTGGCAGCATAGACTCTTCTCTGAAATACCCAGTAGGAACCAGCAACCTGAGAGAGTCAGCATGCATTACTCCAGAGGATGGCGGAGAGGTGACTGAGGTCTGCAAGAGTCAGGGTGGGGCTCAGTGTGTCAGTGCCCACCGCCCTGCACCACACATACTTGTGACAATATTACTGACTATATTCCTGCGCTGTACTTTACATCCTGGTGACTATTTTGTAACTGCCAATTTGTACTTCTTGATGCCTTCATCTTGTTCATCCAGTCCTCAGGCCCTCCCCTTTGGCAACCATCAGTCTGTTCTTTGTTATCTATGAATCTGTTTCTATATTGTTTGTTCATTTGTTCTGTTCTTTAGATTCCATGTATGAGTGAAATCGTATGGCATTTGTCTTTCTCTGATTGACTTATTTCACTTAGCATAACACCCTCTAGGTCTATCCGTGCTGTCACAAATGTATGCCACATTTTAATAGCAACCCTCAATGACTGCTAATGTCTAATACCTGTTTATCTCTCAAGTTGCATCAAAATTTTTTATGAAAATATTCCTGAATACACAAAAGAAAAATTGCATAAGAATTCCCACGTATCCCTCAACCAGCTTTATAATTACCAATATTTTGTCAATCTGTCTGTTCCACTTTCCTTGTTAGCTGTGACAATTTAAAATCAAATCCCAGATACATTATTTTACCCATACACACTTCAGTATTCACCTCTGCCAAAATATGCTAACCTTACATAGGGCTCTGTTTCCTAGAAATAGTAAAGGACTTACCTGCAGGTATGTCTTTCATATGAAGACCAACCAGTCCAAAGCCCACACCTCCCAACCCCTCCCTTCACCTAGCTTTTACACTCCATCACCACAGGGCCAGGTACCAGACAACTGTGGACAGCCCTGATGCCCCAGAGCCCACAGAAATTTTTCAGATGAGCCAATCCTAAGCCGGCTTACTCTGCTTCACCTATCTCTTCCTGTGGAAACCACAATAAAGCTCTTGCCCACTTTTTCCTCTCACTCCCTCTGCCTCTTGACTGACCCTGGAGCTTCCCCATGTGGCCCAGGGTGGTGTGGCAAGGCCCCCATTCTCTTGGGAACTGTGAGTGTAACAAACTCTCTTTGCATGGCTTCATTATACGGGAATAGTAATACATTTTACATTCTACAGCAGGAGAGAGTAAAGGCTGAATAGAATCTCTTGCAACTAATATTAAAGCTTTGCTATTAGAAGATCTGACAACATTAGTTGGAAACAGGTGAGGATACAGGGCCAAGTAATCAGATTGGAGATCAGACTGTGCGAAAGAATAGTGGGGAACAGGCAATGAGCTCAGCAGCACTTGAAAGACGTCATAATTGAATGGCAATCGCTCAATCATCCTGCTGGCATCCTGAGGTGGGATGAATTCCAGGGGAAATTATATTTTTTCTTGGGTATGAGGATCATCTCAATTACATTCCCCAAGGACTGTAGAAAGGCAGCATTCCCTTGATTTCGATGTTGATGCCTCCCTAATTTTTCTTCCTTTAGGCCACCACTTCTGCTGGTCCTACATGTCCCATCCAATCTTGCAATAGTCAACAGTGAAGGACTGTACTTGAGACTTTTAGTACCTGACTCTACCTCAAGTATTTCCTTCTCTCTGAGACTCTAGTTCGTAAGCTCATTCTTGCATTTCCATCTCGGTTTCCATCTCAGGTATAGTTCCTGGTCAGACACCATAGTCCTCTCTAAATTCAATCTCCTCATTTTACAGATGAGGAAACTGAGCTTCAGAGAGGTATAGGGACTGGTCCTAAGAACACAGGCTGCAAAAAGGTGAAGGCCTTTTGACACTAATGTACACATTCCCTTACCATGTGGACAATTGTCAGTAAAGTCTGACTTCTATTTAGTGTGGATCATATCTCACATTATGTTCCAACGGACTGAACATACACCCTCAAACACACATAAATACGTAGCATAAACACACCCCACACCTGAATACTCACTCTCCTGTCATTTTAAGAGAGACTCCTTAACTCAAATTAACCTGTCTCGATGGATGGGGCAATAACTTAATAGGCCATATGTTCAGACACTTCACAATAACTCATTAATTTTAATATGAATTGGTTTTGAAATATGTCTTAAAAGCATGCTATCAGTTTAAAGAGGTATTTTATTACTTTGTACTGCTTCTGGGAAATATATGATTAAAGCTTCATTTTTCAGTAATGAACTCACTTATCCAAGATGTAATCATGGACCCAGGAGCCTTGTGCCTATGCACGCTACAGAAGTGACCTGGATGTGATTAGAAAGATTCCTGATGTCAGTGCTTCTCAAACCAGAGAGGCATGAGAGTCCCCTGGGGGGTTAGTTAAACCACAAATCACTAGGCCATCTTCCGAGGTTCTGATACAACATTCTGGGTGGTCCTACACAACTGTATTTCTAACAAGCTCCTGCCAGTTCAGAAACCACATTTGGAGAGCTGCTGCCTTAGGTAATCATTTACCTGAAAGTCATGCAAAAAGAGGAGCTGGTGGGAGTTTCCCCTTCAGAGTCAACTCATGAGCTCGCAGTCCTATATATACCAAATAAACTTGCTGTCTTTCCTGTGTCCTTACTATGACCCAAAATGTTGTTAAATGCTACCTGCAAGTACTAACCCAAGTCAGGCAAATGTGTGTGAAAAATCTATCAGCAACATCAGCTGCTAGAATAATGTTAATACCTGCAAGCCTTAGTCCTTTAAAGCAATCAGACAGGTTCTATATGTCCTGTAAGTAATTTGAGGGTGAGAGGTGGTTCCATATTCTTGTGTACTATTGAGTTGCAAGACATCAGAAATACTTTTATAAACCTCCGCTGCCATTGTGCACGGCTGTCTTGTAATTTAGGTATCACGAGCACAAACTAAGGTAATGCTACTGTAATCTGTGTATTTACTCTTACACGTTTAAACTTCAGTTTAAAGTACTCTCCATTTGATGCACTAAATTTACCAAGATTTTTTTCCATTGCTCAAAACAGTTTTTAAATTCGTCGATTTTGATGCCTTTTAGTGGTTCTGTTGTTTTTTTGCTTCACCTCTTTCACATCAGCAAAATGTTTCCCTTTGAGGATTTTTTTCATCCAGTGGGAAAAAAAGTCACTCAAGGAGAGATCACATGAATAGGGAGCGAGGGTTGGGGTCATGCTGTTTTTCATGAAAAACTGCTGAACACTCAGTGTAGTTTGGGCAGGTACACTTATGAGTCACCCATCATGAAATGGGCAAATGTGTTGAGTCTTCCAAAAAAAATTCACCGAAGCTGAACACAGCCTCTCACAACAATGCCAGCTGCTGCACTGTCACATATGGGTTCCTAGAACACTCACGTAGTGCGGGAAGCTGTACTACAAGGGGCCTGCCCTCCAGAAGATAATTCTGGCATTTTTGGGGGGCTCCCCTAGTGTAATCTTGAACATGGCTTTTGTCAGAATTATTACACTATTTTTTTAAAAAGCCAACCAGAAGGCCAATTAGAAATATCACTTAACAGATTTTTTACCTTTCTGCCTATAAACCAATTTTTAACAATTTTTTCTTAGAAGCATAATTTGTTTAAGGTTGATAGAATCATTGAGAATGATTCTCTGCCATTGGTATATTTTAATAATCATATCACAGGAGAATCTAATATGCAGCCAAGGTGAACTATTGTTAAAAATCAGTGATTTTCAAATTTAGCATGTGTAAGACTTGCTAAAACAGAGTGGTGAGCCCCACCCCTGGGGTTTCTCATTCAATGGGTCAGGGTGAAGGCCCCCAAATTTCTAACAGTTTTCCGGGTGATGACGATGCTGCTGGTCCAGGAGCTACCCTTTGAGAACTAGTGATTTAGGTTATACAGAGATCCCTTGTCCTGAAAGAAGTTTTTTTACTCTTGAGGTCTTGGCAAACATTTGTTTAAGATTCTTAAAATCCCATGCCCACTCGATTTTGAAAAAAATTTGGGTGGGACTTATGCTCTGATAGTCCCTCCTTCCTTCTCAGGCCTCTTGGGCAACTGCTCCCTCTCACACAGTTAATGGTAACACAGCCTCTTCTTCCAGTTCATTTGTGAGCAAAATAAAGTTCAGTAAAAATGTTTCAGGGAACTCTAGGAAGGGCTTACATCACAGCAGAGAATATACTTTCACAAGTCCTTCAACTTTACGTTGCTGGCTCCAGCATCTCTTGATTTTTCTTTTCTCTCTCTCTCCCCTCCCAGACAGGAGGAAAAAAATCCTTCCCTGTCCAAGAAAAGTGGCAGAACTACCACACGTTATTCTGTAGATTCTTTCTGCCTACAAGAGTCAATAAGAGTCAACTCTTTTCACCAACACCCTAGAGTTTCTTCTGGGAGTAATTCTGGTGCTGGATGTTATGATAACGATTACTTTCACCTAGTTATTATTAAATACACATCAAAATGATAGTACTAATAATTCTCTGGATTCATATACTATAATCATTTCTCTAAGAATCTCAGAATAAAACTTTGACATCTTTGCATCTTTGCCCTGTCATTTTTACTTTTTTGTTTGATTTTTATGGTCTGGAAATTTTATTTAGATGTGTTCATCATGTATATTTCTTTCAGGAAGTTCCATTTGCATCTCAGCGTAGTTGCGAGGTCAAGAGCCGTAGGTGAGGAGGGAAGGGGTGTGGTTAGTGAACATGCAGGGTCAGGGTAAATTTGAGGGTTGAATTTTTTGGAAACTTTGTGGAAAGTACATTTAACTACATATTTTAATAACTTTTTGTCCTCCTTCTCCTTTCTAGAGTTTGTTCATTGGCTAATTATTGTCATATTACTTTAGAATATGTGAAACTTAGTTTCTGCAAGAAAGTTACCCTGGGTGTGGTTAAAAAAAACTTTGCAAAAACTGTAGATGGTAAGAGAAGGATGATTTCGCTCACTGTGTCTCTTTTAGTCTTAAGTGTCATCCTGAAGTGAAGCAAAACCTTAATATGAGGTGTGCTTTGGTTTGTGCTTCTTTGTAAGTCCTTATGGTTGTTCTCCCCTCTTTCCTCCCTTTTTTAAACACAGTTTAAGCAACCATTAAATATTTTCCAGAAAAAAATGACTTCACTTAAGACTAAACCAAGTTTTCATGACTTCAAATAGTAGGAAATATATTAGTTCCTTTTGTACTATGTAATTCATAAAGAAGTCATGAAAAAATATTTGGAAAAAATTAAGTGAAAGGCCTTTCAGTTACATTGGCCCTGCCCTTGGAATCCTGTTTACCAGAATTACACAAGCTAAGGAAAGAAAAACATTTCAGGAGTTATCAGAGCTGAAGTGGCCATTTAAAAAATGATTTCATTAGTCCTAGTTCACTCTGTGAAATCTGAGGTTTTTGAGTGAAATCTAAGATTTTTGTAATGAATTGATCTTTCATGAAATGGGATAATCCATAGAACAAACACTTTTATGTGAAGCCCTGGGACTTTTTAGGTTTCAAAACCAACAAAACAATTGAAATTTAATTTGCCAATTATAAATATCTTACAAAAATTAACTAATAATTTATTACTGGAAAACAGAATTGAGAGCTTAAAAGATATAATGAAATACACATTGTTTTAAAAAATCATCTCTTCAGGTATGGCATTCTCAACAAATGCATTGTTGGACAAAGAATGATGTGTTCTACCATCTCACTGTATGGTGGAAATGTGACCTCTTGCTGTTATTCAAAGCTAGCTTTCCATTTATTCATTCACCTTCCATAACACTAAAGACTTGCAAATTAAGGAATACATATAACATCATTAGAAGTATTGATTTTGTGTTTCCAATTACTACATTAGCAAAATATTAGTGTCCTAGTTCATTGCTAACCTGTGACTCCAGGGTATTGGTGAAAAGAGCCTTATTTTAATGTGTCATCCTTTGAATTCTGAATTCTATAATGCTCTCAGAGGAACAGGAATGGTTTTAGAATTTTATACTCATAGATCTCTTTCTGATTGATCTAGTTTGTCTCCTTTTGTACTTCTGGGAAGAGAGGCTTTAATTTTTTTTAGCTTAAAAATGATTAATATTTTAACATCTCATGTTACAGAATTGGAAACAACTTTCTTGCCACATGGAAATGTACAGTTCTCCATTATTTTGGATGAATATAAATGTAACTCTGCTCTAACGATGCACCTACTACATTCCTTGGAGCTAAAAGTAATTTTTGAGTGTTTGAGATCAAACTCATACGTTTCCCTCAGAGAAAAAATCCATTGTGGTCTTAGAACATGATCTGTCTATTGTTGGAATATAAATGTGGGAATATAAAGTTGACTGTGTCCTAAGCAGCTCTGAAATAATTAGTAAATTAATAACAAGGAAATATTGACATAATTAGCATTCCAATATTACCAACATTAAAATGAACATAACTGCCTAATAGTTGTCATAATTATTTATAATTTATAGATCCTGCCTACTTTCAAAATGGCTTTGAGACTTTTTACAGTTAAAATCACACATGTACATACACACACATATAGATGAGCAATTTAAAATTATACCAAAAACGTTTGATCAGAAACCAGCTACAGCAAGAGTAGAAATGGAATTGAGGACAAGCTGAATACTGAAGTTTAACACTAAATATAGGTTGGAATTGCTGGCAGAGCAGGTAAAATGAGATAAACTCTTTGTCCTTTTTGCTTTCTGAAAGGAGGCCTGGTAATTCTCCATTAAAAACAAAATTAATACATTCTAAGAAAAATTCATCATAGGAGTCTTTTAAAATACTGAGAAACTGAAAATTTTAACTATCAGAAAAAAAATGGCACAAGACTGGTCAATTGGTATTTTCTTAGTTTTCAAAACATTAAGTAAGTTACCATTAATAGAATTTCCACGTACTTCCTTCATCCTACCACCCTTCCCTTGTGATGACTTCATTTTTTTCCCCTGTAAGTTGAATTGTTACATTTTTCATTGGGTTTAAAGAATTTTTAGAGACATTGAGGGTAGAAGACTGGTTGAAAACAAGGATATTCTTGTCCAATGCATTAAATTAACCTGTGCCAGGAGATTAGTTAGACATGTGCTTCCCTTACTTCTTCATATAGAACAGGGTTGGTACACTTTTCCTGTAAAGGGTCCTATATGTTTGTTACAACTGCTCAGCTGTAGCATGAAAGTGAACGGGCATGACTGTGCTCTTGCAAAACTTTATTTTTCCCAGGAGGGCCCAATACCCTTCGCCTTTGGAATACAACTGGTCTTTAATGTCTTTAATTTCAGATATTTTAATCATTCCCTCACTAACATGATGAACTTAGAAAATAAGCATGTTATTCTTAACTTTGATGCTGTCTTTCTCATTTGAGAAACACAAAGTGTTAGTCAAGGTAATTTAATAGACTTTGCAGGCATTTATCACGCTAAGAATCTGGGCTCGATTGTATCCTCTCCAAATAATTTGGTCTTATCTTTTCTTTCTTTTTTTTTAGATTGAAGATTCTCCATCTTCAAGGCTATACCATCACTTCTGACCTGTTCAAAATAAAAGAAACTTACAAAAAAGTCAAAATACTTCATGACATTTCTGCCCTTACCTGCTAAGGGTTTTAGGAAAATAGAATTTTTAGCAATGAGGATTTTGAAAAATCTACTTAGTTAAATATTCATTAGAATATTTTCCAAAGTAAAGTGAGATATATATATATTTTTTGAGTTTAGATGAAGACAGATAATCAAGGAGTAATTGCATGTGAAATTTTGGCAGCTGATATTGAAGTGATGCATTTTTGTATGCCAAATTACTCTCCCCAGTACTGATAAAGTAAAAAGCATATGATTTTAAATATTGGTATTTTGTTGTTTATTTTATTATTTGTAATGTATTTAAACTTTTACCTGAGGTTACTAATTGGTACATTGCAATCTACTTGTCTTCAGTCACTCTATGAATTACGAGAGAATAAGTCCAATAACTCTAGAAGGAATATTTTCTCTTTCATACATTTGCACAGGGTTTACATGTACTACAACAATGTCAAATGTGTTGATTTCTTCAGACTTATGTCAGGGCATCACAGTGGCTTCTAGGTAGCCCATGTATCTCATAGGGTTTTTTGACAAACTGCACACAATGACATGCCCTTAGACTTGAACCTCTATAGAGACTAAAGGAAGTAGTTGGGTATTGCCTCTGGCTGGGTTACTTGGATACTGAGATGTGGAAGGTTAGGCAAGTAGGGCAGATAGAACTGGAAAGGGAAGGAGAATAAACAATAGCGCAACATCAATACCAAGCAATGTCACCCAGTAGGTTGACTTTTGTCTCAGTCCCATTGCTGAAGATTGTGCAGGTCAACTTAGAGTTGTCCTACACACGGGGTAAGGGAGCCTGAACACCATTCATTGTTCAAGGTCTACTCCCGGAGGAAATATAAATAGCCGGGCACCTGTGGCTCTCTGGACACAAAGTCAAAGCAAACTCTGGCAGCCTGAGGGCAGTCTTCCAACAAGTGACACAGGGCCAATTGTCAGGAGGAAATGCACAGGGGATCTAAGAGGATGGGGCAGAGAAAGACAGCATTTGCTACATGCACTTTGAAGGGAAACATGCAGCAAACTTGAATCAGGTGGTCTGGGTTTGAATAGCATTCTATTAGCTATGTGATTTTAGTCATACCACTCAATCTGATATTTAATTTTCTTGGCTCTAAAATTTAGAAATCTACCTCATGAAGGGTGTTTAAAGGATTAAATATGACTGTATTGGGCAAAATGGGGAAAGGATCCTGGGCAGAGGAAACAGAATGGAGGAAGTATAGAGTCTAAAAAAATAGTGCTTAACCTTTGGGAAACAGCATCCCCTCCATGTGCAATAGATATGGAGGGGATACTTAGGATAAGCCCTAATCTCTTTTGGGGAGGTTAGAGAAATGATATCTAAATTAAGGTCTAAAGCAGAGGATGAGGGTATCTGGTCAATATGGTGGACTGAGCTGAAGTGAGAAATATCCCATCCCACTTTAAACATATAGAGATATAAGAAAAAACAGCAACAACAAAGGTGTACTATGAAGCCACGCTCAAAGCAAGGAAGGTTTGGTAGATTAAGGATGGCCACAAATTCTTTATCACTCCTTTTGTTGACAGGTGGTGACTATTTACCCTCCCCTTGAGTCTAGGTTGGCCTTGGTGACTAGCTTGACCAATTGAAGGTGGCTCACCTAACATTCTGGGAGTTTTGAGGCTAGGCTGGAAGAAGCAGTGAAGCTTTGGTTCAAGACTCTTTGAATGCTCATTCCTGGAGTCCTGAGGCACCATGTAAGAAGTCCAACTACCTGGAGGGAGAGACTGTATGAAGAAGCTCTGATACCACATGGAAAGTGAAAATTGGATTACAATTTTAAAATTTGTCAATATAATTCACTACATTAACAGAATAAAAGAGGAAAAAACATGGTGGTCATCTAAATATATTCTGGAAACATCTTGGACTTCTGGACAAGATGGAGGTGTAGGTGGACACACTGTGCCTCCTCACACAACCAAAATTAAGTACAACAAAGATTTAGAAAGAAGAAAACAACCAAAACTGATAGAAAATTGAACTGTACGGAAGTCCGACAACCATTCATCCAGACTGGTAAAAAGGGCGGAGTTGTGGCAGGAAGAAGTGGAGGTTGGCAAACCCAGCGCACAGGCAGCAGCGCTGGCAGATCTCAGGCGTGCAGGCAGCGGCTAGCAGACCACACAGGTGGCGGCTAGTGGACCCCGGGCACGGGGTGGCAATGGTGTAGACCCAGTGAGGCTGTGCAAGGGGGCTGGCTGACCAGGTAGTCCCATATTCACACACAGATAATCCAGGTGAAGGAGAAGCGGCAGAAGGGACTGGAATCTGAGAGAGAGTGGAGCAAGTGCCATTGTTCCCTCTTGGACCCTGCCCCCACATACAGCATCACAACACAGCAACAGGGCTGCCCGCCCTCAGAAACACGTAAGGCTCCGCCCCTCACTAAGTAACAGCCATGACCAGACCAAAAAAACAAACCCACCCAAAAATGGCTCAAATGGGAGAACAAATCAAAGCCCCAGAGCCAATTCTTCTAAGCAACTAAGAGATAGCCAGCCTATGAGATGCACAGTTCAAAGTCCTGGTGATCAGGATGCTCACAGAATTGGTTGATTTTGCTCACAAATTAGATGAACAAATGAAGGCTACAATAAGTGAAATGAAGGAAAATGCACAGGGAACCAATAGTGATGGAAGGAAAACTGGGACTCAAATCCATCGAGTGGACCAGAAGGAAGAAAGAAACAACCAAACAGGAAAGAATGAAGAAACGAGAATTCAAAAAAATGAGGAGAAGCTTAGGAACCTCCAGGACATCTTGAAACGTCCCAACATCTGAATTATAGGGGTACCGGAAGGGGAAGAAGAGCAACAAGTGGAAAACTTATTTGAACAAATAATAAAGGAGAACTTTCCCAATCTGGTAAAGGAAATAGACTACTGTGAAGTCCAGGAAGCTCAGAGAGTCCCAAAGAAGTTGGACCCAAGGAGGAACACACCAAGGCACATCATAATTATATTAGCCAAGATTAAAATGAAGGAGAGAATTCTAGAAGCAGCTAGAGATAAGGGGACAGTCACCTACAAAGGAGTTCCCATCAGACTGTCAGCTGATTTCTCAAAAGAGACCTTACAGGCAAGAAGGGGCTGGAAAGAATTATTCCAAGTCAGGAAAGTCAAGGACCTACATCCAAGATTGCTCTATCCAGCAAAGCTATCATTTAAAATGGAAGGGAAGATAAAGTGCTTCTCAGATAAGGTCAAGATAAAGTTCATCATTACCAAGCCCTTATTATATGAAATGTTAAAGGGTCTTATTTAAGAAAAAGAAGGTAAAAAATGTGTACAGTAAAATGACAGCAAACTCACAGTTATTAACAACCACACCTAAAACAAAAGCAAAAGCAAACTAAGCAAACAATAGAACAGGAACAGAAGCACAGAAATGGAGATCACATGGAGGGTTCGCAATAGGGGAGTGGAGGAGGAGAGAGGGGGGAAAAGGTACAGAGAACAAGTAGCACAGACGGTGGGTAGAAAATAGACAGGGGAAGGGCAAGAATAGTGTGGGAAATGTAGAAGCTAAAGAACTTATGACACATGGACATGAACTAAAGGGGGAGAATGTGGGTGGGAGGGGGTGTGCAGGGTGGAGGGGAATGAGAGGGGAGAAATGGGACAACTGTAATAGCATAATCAATAAAATATATAAAAAATAAATATATTCTGGAAACATCTAACAAAAAGTAAAATCCACTCATGATAAATATTCTCAGCAATGTGGGAATAGAAGAGAACTTCCTAAACCAAATAAAAGGCATCTACAAAAAAAGAGGGGCACCTATAGTTAACATTACAATTAATGGTGAAAGATTGAATGATTTTTCCTTGTGATTAGGAATAAAACAAGGAGATCTGTTCTCACTACTGTAATTCTACATCGTACTAGAAGGCCAAAGCAGTGCAATAAAGTGCGAATTTTTTTTTAAAAGACCTACAGATTGGAAATGAATAACTAAAACTATCCTTTTCTTTCCACAGATGACATAAGTGTGTCTGGAGAAAATCCTAAGAATTTGACCAAACAGCCATTAAATCTAATAAGTGAGTTTGTCAAAGTCTCAGGATATATGTTCATTGAAATACCAAAATCAGTTGAATTTTCACATGTTGGCAACAAACAAACAAGATATGCATCATGTTCATTGGTAGGCAGGCTTGATATTAAGATACCAATGCTCCAAAAATTGATCTATTAAATTCAACACAATTACAATGCCAGGGCATATTTTTGTATAAATTGAAAAACTGATCTTAAAATTTATATGAAAATACCAAAGACCAGAAACATTTTGAAGTGATTTTGAAAAAGAATGACAAAGTTTGAGTACTTATTCTACTTGACTTTGGGACTTACTCTCAAGCAGTCTGATCTAGACCACATAGTGTTGGTGAAAGGTTAGATATACAAATTAATAGGACACAATAGAAAGACACAATAGAACTAGACCACATGTATATGATCATTTGATTTCTGACGATGGCGATAAACTGAGAAAGGACAGTGTTTTTCAAAAGATAACTTAAAATAGGTCACAGATGTGATAAATGATGTATTGATGTATTTCTAGAAGAAAAGACAAGGAGTGTTTTTGCAACTCTAGATAGAGGCTTTTTAGATGGGCCACCATAAAATAAATGTTAAGCATAAAATAAAACATTGATAAACTGGGTTTCATCAGTTCCAAATCCATTTGCTCTTCAAAAGACACCCATTAAGAACATGAAAAAGCAAAGCACAGAATGGGAGATCTTTGAAGTATCTTTGTATGATAGAAGACATGCTTCCAGAATGTTAAAAGAACTCTTACAACTCAATAGGATGACAACTAAATAAAAAAAATGGGCACATGATTTAAACAACCATTTCATAAAAGAAGATACAAGAATGGCTGATAAGATATGAAAAGCTGTAAACATGATTAGTCATCAGGGAAATGCAAATTAAAACCACAATTCACTGGTTTTCAGTTTTCATTGGACTCAATTTCTCTCTGTCTCCACTTCCTGCATACATAAAATGCAAACATTTGTCTTAACTGAGAGAAGCAACATGTATGAGACACACATACATCTAATGTGGGAAAATGATATATGAGCTTTGCTTGGTCTTCACATGATGGGATCAGAAGTTTGAAAGGCAGCACTTCTCACTCAGTTCTGGTATTGAACACCTACTGTGCTCTTGTTTGCAAGTTGGTGTTGGGTGCTATTTAGAGCATTATAGATATGTAAGCTTTTACAGTGGAAGATACCAAAGTTTGACAGCTGCCAACGCACATGCATGCACACACACAAACACACACACAACAATGCTACACATTGACTATGAAAACAATATGGAATCAAAGAGAAAGTTCAATCAGGTCTATAATGCTATGTTAAAAAAAAAAAAAAAATCCAGGCCTGGCTGGTGTGGCTTAGCGGATTGAGTACAGGCCTGTGAATCAAAGGCTTGGAGGTTTGATTCCCAGTCAGGGCACATGCATGGGCTGCAGGCCAGGTCCCCAGTTGGGGGTGCACAAGAGGCAACCACACAGTGATGTTTCTCTCTCACTCCTTCCCCCTCCCTTTTCCTCTCTCTAAAAATAAATAAATAAAATCTTTAAAAAAGATCCAAAAATACGGATAAAATGTTCACATTTGCTAATTCTGGGTAGGGAGATACGGGTGTCATATTATTCTTTCTTCTTTTATCATAGTTACAAAAAGAGTATGTAAATCACTATGATATAAATTTGCTGACACTCCTTTGTCTGTAAAATCTTCAATTTTTTCCCTATAATTTTCTTAGGACTACTAAGCCCTGAGTAGATATAATGAGAAAATTAAGACTCAAGCTTTTGTGGGAGTGTGTATGTTTGAGAGAGTTCCTGAACCTACTAATTGGTCCCTCAGTCTCAATGCCATTACTTGGGTATCTAGTTTCATCTAAACAGGCTTATCAGATCTTTCTGGGGCAAGAGTAACTAAAATCTTACGTCAGGCTCGAGGATGGCTGTTGTACCTGAAGGAAATCCTATAGGGCAGATTATAACAAACTTCCATTAAAAGCCTTTCCCACTGACCGTGTGAGGAGGAGGTGAAGGGGTGGTGCTCATTCCCATTGAAGGAAACTGGGCCAATTTATGATGTAGCAGTGGGTACCTGCTCACGACTCATCACTGTAGTCATTGTCCAACACGCATTTCCCAAGGTATGCTCTCAAGAGCACTTACTCTGTGAAAAGCCCACAGAAACAGAAACAAAACCAAAACAAAACCTGAAAGCTTCCATGTCAACTACATTTAGGAAACACTAGATTAAAACAGCTTTCTTTATCTTGTTGAAGAAGTAATATAGTAGGACTCTTTTCCAAATGCATTGGTGTTTTGGAAATGTATTTGACGGCAAAACTCTGTCTTTTCAATATCGTTTCACTATTTTGAGAAACACTCTAACACGATTATCTCTGATTTTTAAAATCCTGGAGCAGCTCCAGAGAAGCTGATCTTTCTAAAAGTCAGGCTGATAACTGTGGGCAAGCTCTACTTACTTACCAACTGATTGGCTCTCAAAGGCTTCTCTGTTATCTCTGATTCCTTGCTAGCTGTTTCTGGATGCTAAAATAGAAAAGAAATGCCTGCTATTTCTTTCTTCTCCTCTCTTTCCTTTATTTCTTGGAAAAAAAAAACACAACTAAAGACAGATTTTGTAACCTTGGCCTTCCCCTGAGTATATTGCTGGGGATATTCAAAAGCATTCCTAAGTAACTTGTGAGTAGCTTTGTAGAGGCATCTCACATTTTAGATAAACAGGGAGTTTCTTACTCTTTCCAAAAATCAACTCCTATTTTCTCACTGATTTACATGAAAACTTCAGATGGACAGTCAATATGTATTTGTTCCTAACAAATGTCTTAAGCCTCCTCCCTACTTTCCCCCAATCTTTTCTGCCAATTACTTACTGACATATAAACAAACACTTAAAAATATGAAAGGCAACCCCACATTTATAGGACTCCTTTGGGAACCTTTTTATAGGCTGAAGAATCCTTTCAAAATGTGAGTGATTACTCAATATAATAGACTAGAAAGCCCAGAAATAAATCCAAACACATACAGGAATCCAGCACATCCTAAAGGTGGCACTAAAATCCATGAGGAAGAGAGTGTTGAATAAATGGTGTTGACACAACTAGGTAGAAATCCAGAAAAAAGTAAAATTGAATCTACAATTCATACCTGATCCAAAATAAATTCTAGATGGATCAGAGTTTGAGCATGGAAAATAAAACCATGTAGAAGACTTGAAAATAAAAAAAAATTCCTTGGCCTGTTACTTGAGCTGACATACATGCTCCCAAGCAATGTCCTTATACGTGACAAGTCACAATACAATTGTGGAAACTTTGATTTTTACATTCTGTCATGACAGTAGGAGCTGTGAAGTTAGTTATGTAATTAATTGTCATACTTGGGGGACAGTAGCAGCCCTGATGGAGGCTAAAGGAACAGGTGTTTGATATATAAGGTGGGACCAGATTGTAGAAGGCTTCGAACCCAGATGAAGAGTTTACCCTTGGTTTGCTTTTCCTGGGACACTGCTAGGGGTTTATGAGCTAGCTGCAGGTTCTCAACCTCCACACTATTTACATTTTTTTTGGACAGATAATTCTTTGTTGTAAGAGGCTGGCTCTGTGCATCATAGGATATTTAGCAGCATCCCTGGCATCTGCCTACTAGGTGCTAGTAGCATCTCCCACTTTTCACCTTGTGACATCCAAACTGTTTCCAGATGTTGCCAAATGTCACTTGGGGAACAAAATTACCACCAAGTAATAGCCATTGAGCTCTAGAATGACAGAATAATTGGTATATAAGACGGACTGTCTAGCTATGGTCATGCAGAATGAATAGAAGGTGGGCAGGGCAAGAACCTGCAGAATGTATTAGAGGTTGTCCCATACCCTAGGTATGGTATATGGGTACAGTGAGGGCCTCCAATAAATTACATCTCCCAGAGTCCATGACCTTGTATAGTTAGTCCCCTTTCACACTGATGTAGGGCCTGGCATGTGACTTGGTTTGATCAATAGAGTATCAGTAAACATGACACAGGCTGAGGCTTGAAAAGCACATGTGCATTTGGACTTACTCTATCAGAACACTGCTGCCACGTGACAAAACCCAGGCTAGTCCTGTGAAGACCTAGCCTGGTGGGAACCACATTTGGCTGTGTTGCTATAAACACCATTGCTGTAATCATTTTTGCTACAAACATTTTCACCTCAGAAGTAATTGTCTGTGAGGCAATTCACCATAAAAGATAAAATAACTGGTTGATAGTTGGTTTCATTTCTCTATTGACAAAATTCTCAAAGGACTCCCAATTTTACATTATATAAATCTTAGCCAGATTGAATAGTGTACTAGAAAATAACATCATTTTTGCAAATCTTTCAGTAATCACAGTCATCCTTCCGAAACAACCAAAAGTTTACAAAGGTATGGCAAATATAAAAGAGATGGCTGCTAATTCGTAACAGTCTTTGAGAGCATTATTGTTTTTTAGCTGTAAATTGATCCCTCTCTTAATGAAGGAGGAAATTTCAGGGAAAAAGAGAAGTGTGATGTCCAACAAGAGGACAAATCAATAAGCCAAAGAAAAGTAAATACTATGCATCAATGAATGACTTTGAAGACCATGTATTTTCATTTTTTAAAGATTTTATTTACTTTTAGAGAGAGGAAGGGAAAGAGAAAGAGGGAAAAAATACATCAATATGTAGCTGCCTTTCCCACACCTGCTATGGGGACCTTCCCACCACCCAGGCAGCATGTACCCTGACTGGGAATGGAACTGGTGACCCTTTGGTTTGCAGGCCAGTACTCAATCCACTGAGCCATACCAGCCAGGGCTCCTTTTTGAAATGAAGTCTTTTACATTTCATTAATTTTTCATGTTTCATTATGTTTTTTTCCATGTCCCTCTTTTATTTTCTGTTCTTTTATCTTTTATGGCAAAATTACCTTGCAGCCAATTAATTATGTGAAATCTTACAGCAAAGATGTTTACAATGATACCACCTAGAATCCCTGAAGACACATGGTCTAGATAACAGTTGAGCATCAACTTCCAGACACATGAGCGAGGCCCTCTAAGACCACACAACCCCAACTAAGCCACCGCGACTACATGATCCCAGGCAACCCAGAGGAAAAACCACCTACCTGAGCCCTGCCCCGTTTATGATAATGAAATTATGAACAAATGTAAGGGTTGTTGCTTTAAATGACCAAGTGTGTGCTGTACTGTTATACAGTGATAGATAACTATTACATTAGGTCTGGAGTAGATTAACATCAGTGGAAATGAGAAGGTATGTACGCAAGACATTTGGAATAATCCATGTTTCTTGATGACTCTTCAAAGAAGGGGCTTGGGGGAAGGGAAAGCAGGTCAAAGAATATCAGAATTTAGAAATTCGTGCTAAGGTCAGAGTGAGTTCAGGAATGAAGCTGCATGAGCAGTCTTCAAAGAAGCATTTCTGCCTCAGCCATTAAAAATATTAAGTCATGTAGCCCTGGCTGGTATAGCTCAGTGGATTGAGCATGGGCCTGCAAATCAAAGGGCTGCAGGTTCAATTCCCAGTCAGGGCACATGCCTGGGCTGCAAACCAGGTCCCCAGTAGGAGGCGTGCAAGAGGCAACCACACATTGATGTTTCTCTCCCTCTCTTTCTCCCTCCCTTCCCCTCTCTCTAAAAATAAATAAATAAAATCTTTAAAAAAATATTAAGTCATGTATTTAAAAAACGTAGATATGTATTAATTGCTAACAATATAATGATAATATTTCAAAGGTTTAGTTTAATAAGTTTATTTGTAAAGCTTTAAAGGCATTACAAGCTGGCTACTTTTTACTTTATATGGAAAAATCAATCTTTAGAATAAACAGGAAAGCACATAAACTCAAAATCAATAAGAATTTATATTGCACTAATGATAAAATTCATTTCCATGTATTAGCTATCTACTTGAATAGAACACATTCACGGGGGAGATCCAAGATGGCAGAGGTGTGAGTGGACCAATCCCAGGTCCACTCACTCCTCCCAGGACCTCCTCCCAGGACCAATACAGAATTACAACTAAATTGTGGAGAAATCATCCGGAACAAACAACTGAACAATAGTGAGAGAAGCCTTATAACCACAAACAGACAGAAGAAACAACTTGGGCACAACCTGACTGGTAGGGAGTGGGGTGGAGATGTGAGAGGGCTGGCTGGGCACCCACAAATGGCAGCTGAAGTTCTGAAGGGATGCTGCAGCTGAATCCCCTTGAGAAGTGTGGGGTCTAAACCGCAGCCTAGAGCACACAGTCTGAAAAGTACACAGGTAACATCCAGCTGCAAAAAATGGCAGGGTTGCTTTCTGCCAGGGATGGACAGCTAGAGACAAAAAGAGACATTTAAAGGGCCAACACCTAAATTTTCATTTGCAGCCACTTACCTTGGGTTCCAGTGAAGTAAATGAGAGACACTTGAGGAGAGACTGGGGATGGAAGCTTTGGGAAAAGAATTGAGAGAGTAGTTATGGGGATCCCAGTGCTGAGTCGTCTCCTGCACTGCAGCAGCCATCCTGCTCAGGCAGACCACTCCCATCTAAGGGGTAGCAGCCTGAGAAGCAATAGCCCTGTCCACAGGAATTATTCTGCCCCACTCTGTGGAACTTAAACCTGACTGCTGATTGCAGAGTGACTGGATTAACAACTGAAGGAGCCAGCCACAGACAGTAGATTCCTGGAACAGGTTCCCTAAGGCCAGATGAGGTCACCATCTGATATCACCAGAGGCAGATCCAGAAAGAAAAAAACAGTGGTAAATAGTAGATGTTACTGAGATGAAATCCACTGTGGTCTTCTCCATGATTTGCAATATTTTCTTTCCTGCATAGCTTTTAAACATTCATTTCTTATCCTTCAAGTTTGTACATATTAAGTCACTAGATTTTTTGTTTTTTTAAAGATTTATTTATTTATTAGAAGGGGAAGGGAGGGAGAGAGAGAGAGAGAGAGACAGAGAGAAACATCAATGTGTGGTTGCCTGTCACATGGCCCCCGCTGGGGACCTGGCCCACAACCCAGGCATGTGCCCTGACTGGGAATTGAACCCACGACCCTTTGGTTCACAGTCCGGTGCTCAATCCACTGGGCTACACCAGCCATGGCCTAAGTCACTAGATTTTATATTACAGTTTATTTCAATTCACATATTTTGCTCCTCCCTTCTCTTACCCCATTTTACTTTCTTCTTTCCTCTTCTTATTTTCATTTTAAAATTTATTTTTTCTCTTGCTACAACTTGTTTCCATTCTGCACTCTTACTATTTCTCCCCCATCCAGCCTCTCAAAACCAATTTTCTTGCCAACGGCCACCTCACATTCTTTTTTCCACCCTTAAAATACCTGTATTCTCTCTCCACTTTTACCAATCTTTGCTCATTGGTTGTGGATAGGGTATGTGTTGGTGCATTTTTTCAATTTTATCTCTAGATCTTAACTAACTTTGTATTTCAAATCTCAAATTTTATTGTTCCCCTCTTTTACTTTTTCTCATCTCAAATTTTAATTTTGCCCCATCTTAGCCTATTTTTTCTTTTTCTTCTCTTTAATCCTGCCCTGTTTTTACCTTTTTACTTTTTCTTTTTGTCTAAAATTTTAATTTTTCTCTGTCTTAGTCTGGATTTTGTTCCTCACTCTTAGTATTCCCTCTCCTTCTATCATCTCAAAATCACATCCCTCTCCTCTAGACATCTCTTAAGCTTTTCTTTCTTTCTTCCCCCCTCTTATTCCCATCACACCTATATTAATTTTAGCTCATTTGTTGTAGATAGTGCCATGGTGAATGTTTTACTCCAATTTAGCTCCTATACTTTTATTATTTATTTACTTTTTTCCTTTTTATTTCTCTCTCTCACTTTATTTTCTTTTCTTTAAATTTCTGTTTAAACCTAATACTATATGCTTTCCTTCTCTTATTCCATTCCACCTTCTTCATTACCTTTTTTATTTATGATGTAAATTTTACTTTCTTCACATTCCTCTGATTCCCTACTCTTATTAGTGCTCCTCCCTCTTCCCTATCAAAATTATTTTTCTTTCAGTAAATCATGTCATATTTGCTCTCTTGTCTTATAATAGTCTTAATGTCTTTACACCCTTATTAATACTGGTTCACTTGCTGTTGTTAGTGGGATTGTGGGTGGGAGTTAGTTTTGCTGGTGTGGGTTTGTTTCCTGTACTTTACAACTACATACAGGACATGGTGGGCATAGTGACCCTCAGTCAACCAGCTGGGGGGAAGGACCCACAAAAGAATGACGCAGCAACAATCAAAATCTAATTACATCAAGAGAGCCAACATAAACGGCATAAAGGGAATTGATCCCAGGAGCACCAAGTTAAGGAGATCAAGGAGACTATACCCTGAAACACACAGGTCTCCTACCATAGAAGTTCACACCACAAAGACAGGGAGTCAAAGCAGACTGACTTCAGAAGCAGAAGCAAACAAGAAGAGTCTCCCCAAATATGGGGAGACAAAGAAACTACCCCCAATCGAAAGGAAATGAGGAATCCATAGAAAGAATGCTAAATGAAATAGAGGCAAGTAAACTATCAGATGCTGAGTTCAAAACAATGGTTATAAGGAAGCTTGGTGAGCTCAGTGAGAATTACCAAACACTATATGAAGCTACAAGGAACTTACATGAACTACATTAGCATGAAAAAGTCATAGAAACTAAGAGCCAGGAGGAAATGAAGAATATAATTTCTGAATTGAAGAACACAGTAGAAGGAATCAAAAACAGGCTAGATGAAGCAGAGGATTAAATCAATGAGCTAGAGGATAAGATAGAAAAAAATTCCTGGAAAGAGCAAGAAAAGGGAAAAAGGCTGAAAAAGAACAAAGAGGGGTTAAGGGAACTGCAGGACATCATGAAATGTAATAATATCTGTATAATAGGGATACCAGAAGGAGAAGAAGAGGAGCAAGGGATAGAAAACCTGTTTGAAAAAGTAATGATGGAAAACTTACTAATTTGATGAGAGAAAATGTCACACAAGTCCAAAAAGCACAGAGGGTCCCAATCAAGGTGAACCCAAAGAGGCCCACTCCAAGATGTATTATAATTGAAATGGCAAAATTCAAAGATAAAGAGAGAATCTTAAAGGCAGCAAGGTAGAAACAGGAAGTAACATACGGGGGGCCCTAGTAAGGCTAGCAGCTGACACTACAAGCCAGAAGGAAATGGCAAGAAATATTCCAAGTAATGAAAAACAAAGGACTGCAACAAAGATTACTCTACCCAGCAGACTCCCATTTAAAATGGAAGGCAAAATAAGGAGTTTCCCAGACAAAAGAAGGCTAAAAGAATACACCTCCACCAAACCAGCAATGCGAGAGATGCTAAAAGGACTGCTTTAAGAACCTGAAGAAGAAGAGTGAGAGAAAGAGGCATACAGTTACAAAGGGGAAAAATGGCAATGAATAAGTACCTATCAATAATAACCTTAAATGTAAATGGATTAAATATTCCAATCAAAGGACAGGATAGCTGAATGGATAAAAAAAACATGACCTGAATCTATGCTGCCTACAAGAGACCCACCTCAGAACAAAAGACCTACACAGACTGAAAGTGAAGGGTTGGAAAAAATATTCCAAGCAAACTGACAGGAAAGAAAAGCTGGGGTAGCAATAGTTATATCAGACAAAATAGAGTTCAAAACAAAGACCATAAAAAGAGACCCAGAAGTACACCTCATAATACTAAAGAGAAGAATCCATCAAGCAGATATAAACATTATAACCATATATGCACCCAACATAGGAGTACCCAAATGTATAAGGAAAATCTTGGAGAACTTCAAGAAAGATATAGACAGCAACACACTTATAGTAGTGGATTTTAACAACCCACTGTCAACAATGGATAGATCTTCCACATAAAATATCAAAAAGGATATTGTGGCACTGAACAGTGTCCTAGATCAAATGGACTTAACACACACACGCGCGCACACACACACACCCCCCTTTCATCCCAAAGAAGCAAAATACACATTCTTTTCAAATGCACATGGGACATTTTCAAAGACAGACCACATGATAGGACACAAAACAAGCCTCAACAAATTCAAGAAAAGTGAAATCATATCAAGCATCTTCTTAGACCACAAGGGCCTGAAACTAGAAACCAACCTCAAGGAAAAAACTCAAAAACATTCAAATTCATGGACACTGAATAGCATGCTATTAAACAATGAATGGGTTAATAGTGAGATCAAAGAAGAAATCAAAACGTTTCTGGAAATAAATGAAAATGAATGCACAATGTTCCAAACCTATGGGACACAGCGAAGGCAGTTCTGAGAGGGAAGTTTGTAGCCATACAGGCCTATCTAAAAAAGACAGAAACATTTCAAATAAACAACCTAACCCTACATCTATAAGAACTAGAGGAACAACAACAAAGCCCAGAGTGAGTAGAAGGAAGGAAATAACCAAGGTCAGAGCAGAATTAAATGACACTAAAAGTACAATTCAAAGGATCACTAAATCAAGGAGCTGGTTCTTTGAAAAGGTAAACAAAATCAACAAGCTTGTAATCTGTCTCATTGAGACAAAAAAGAGAGAGGACTCAAATAAACACAATCAGAAATGAAAGAGGAGAAATTACAACTGAGAAACAAAATTTCTGAGGTACCTAGAAATACAAAGGATTGGAAGAAATTACTACAAACAACTATACTCCAAGAAATTTGAGAACCTGGTAAAATGGAAAAATTTCCACCAACATATAATCTTCCAAAACTGAATTAAGAAGAAGCATAAAGCCTGAACAGACTGATAATAGCTAGTGAAATTGAAGCAGTAATAAAAAAACTCCTGGTACAGAAAAGCCCTGGACTGGACAGTTTCACAGGAGAATTTTACAAAACTTTTAAGGAAGAGCTAACCCCTATCCTTCTCAAACTCTTCCAAAAAGTCCAAGAAGAGGGAAGACTCCCAAACTCTTTTTATGAGGCCAGCACATCCTAATTCCAAAAACAGATAAAGACACAACAAAGAAAAAAAAAACTACAGGCCAATATTGCTGATGAATATAGTTGCTAAAATCCTCAACAAAATACTGGCAGACCAGATCCATTTTTTTACATTACAAAGATCATACATTAAAAAGATCATACACCATGATCAACTGGGATTCATCCCAGGAATGCAAGGATGGTACAATATTTGCAAATCAATAAATATAAAACATCACATAAACAAAATGAAAGACAAAAATCACATGATCACATCTATAGATGTGGGAAAAGCATTTGATAAGGGATAGCACCCATTTATGATAAAAACACTCAACAAAAGGGGAGTAGAGGGAGCATTCCTCAACATAATAAAGGCCATATACAAGAAACCTACAGCCAATATCATACTCAGCAGGCAAAAACTAAAAGCTTTCCCACTAAGATCAGAAACAAGACAAGGGTGTCTGCTTTCACCACTTCTATTCAACATAGTATTAGAAGACCTAGCCACAAGCAATCAGACAAGAAGAAATAAAAGGCATATAAACTGGGAAGAAGGAAGTAAAACTGTCATTGCAGATGACATAATAGTGTACATAAATATATGTACACTATATAGTATACACGGAATAGTATATGTACATGATAGTATAGACTCCACCAAAAAAAAAAAAAAACTACTCAACTTATTAAATGAATTTGACAAAACAGTGTGATACAAAGTCAATATTCAGAAATCAAAGGCATTTTTGTACACCAACACCAAAATATCAGAAACAGAAATCAGGAAAAAAAAATCCCATTTGATACAGCAGCAAGAAAAATAAAGTACCTAGGAATAAATCTAACCAAGGAGGTAAAAGACTGTACTTAGTAAATTACACAACATTGGCGAAAGAAATTGAGGAAGACACAAACAAATGGAAGCACATACTGTGTTCATGGATTAGAATTAACATCATCAAAATGTCCATACTACCCAAAGCAATTTATAGGTTCAATGCAATTCCTATTAAAATACCAATGACATATTTCACAGATATAGAACAAATATTTCAAAAATTTATATAGAGCCATAAACAACCCCAAATAGCCTCAGCAGTTATGAGAAAGAAGAACAAAGTAGGAGGGATCACCATACCTGACTCGGACAAAGCCAAAGGAGGGTAGGATTGAATGTGGCAGGTGGAGGTGGGTAGGGCAGGGGAGAGTAATGGAAAAATGGGAACAACGGAAATTGAACAACAACAACAAAAAAAGAATATGAAAGTTGGATTAAAAATAAAAGAACACATTTACCTAGCAATTAGATTGCTAAAACCAGGGCTTCTCCTAATTTACCAGTTAAATTTACAGATGGACATTACCAGTGGTATTTACAGCTTGATAGATGCTGTGAGTGTTGATGGTGTATATTGTACTATTCAAGAAGAAACAGTTTCTCAGATGTTTAGCACTTAGCTTTATGTTTAAGGACACTAGCCTGAGGGAATGTGTCAGTCAAATCTCCTACTTTGACTGACTTAAAATCTCATATTTTAAAAAATCAAAGTAATAAGCAATAAGGAGAATCCAGAATGAGGTAAAATGGAAATACAGAGTCATAAATAAAAGAAACGGCAGTAAAGAAAGTCTGAAAAGTAGAGGGAACAGATAACGTAAGTAAAGTAAAAAGAACTCAAATGCATTTTCACAGGCTGTAAGAATCACGGTGAGAAACATATGCTACATAAATTACATGACAGGATGAGGTCTTTTGTAAATTGACAGGCAAGATTTTTAAAAACTATCAAAATGAATGAATTTTAAAGACTTTATACCCATAAAACAGCAGTGAAGAAATAATAGCATTGTTGAAGTAAGTGTTTAAGATCAAAGGGGAACATACATTTGGATATGTCATTAAGGTTTTTTTTTTTTTTTTTTTTTTTTTAAAACTACCCCATTCTCATAAATATTGCTCCCTACTAATGATTTAGGTTATTAATTTTTTCTCAGATTGAAGGGACAAAAACTGAGAAAAATTATTTGGATGTGGGTATCTGGAAAATCTATGTGATTTCTATTGTGTTTTACCTACTAGTTGGACCTTAAACGTTGGAGGGACATGTGTTAAGGACATGTGTTAAGGAGCCAGTAAAATAAGAGAATGGGGTCAATCTTGCCCCTTGATTTGTAAGAAAACTTGTATATACGGTTTATCAATTTGCTGGAACTAGAAGAGAATAAAATACACATAAAGTTAATTATTTGGAACACTACCCCTACCTTTCTCTTTTCTGTCCAGTGAGTTAGCGTACCACGCTCATGACAGCAACGTTTTCTGTGGGGAACTAAGTTCTTGGTTTTATGAGCAAGAGAGTTTATGCCAAAGGACCTGGCAACGCTACAACCGCACCTCCAGTTTCGGCCGGGTCCCCAACTCCAAGGACCCCAAACCAGAACCCAATACGGAAAGCACAGCTAGGCTCCCGGAGGCCTGGGAACCAGAGCCGCGCGCTCCTCCTCTCTGGCTGGGCGGAGCCGGCCCCCCCGGGAAAGTTGCTAGTGCAGACGCACCGGGGGTCTCAGTCTCCTGTGGACGCTCCTGAGCAGTGTACGCAGTAGGGAGCGCACTCACCAGGCTCCCGGGGCGGGTAGGAAGCCGACAGGGGTCCGCGCCCACGGCCAGGGTTGGAACGCGCCGCCCTCAACCCGCGCAGTCGCCTCGCGGCACCCGGACGTGTCCGCAAGAGGTCGAACCAGCCGGACGAGTCCTACTCGCCACGACTCCCGCCGGTAGCAGGTGGCCCCGGACTTCCCGCTGTCGCTGAAGTCAGGGCGCACAGTGCGCCCCGTCGCGTTCCGGAGCTCTCTCGGCCGCCTGGTCGGGAGGGATGGAGGCAGACGGGGACCGGGAGGAGCTGGCCCGGTTGCGCTCAGTCTTTGCTGCCTGTGACGCGAACCGCTCTGGGCGCCTGGAGCGTGAGGAGTTCAGCGCGTTGTGCGCGGAGCTGCGCGTGCGGCCGGCAGACGCGGAGGCTGTGTTCCAGCGGCTGGACTCCGACCAAGACGGTGCCATCACCTTCCAGGAGTTCGCGCGCGGCTTCCGAGGGGCCCGCCGCGGGGGGCGGCGTAGGGGCTGCGGGCTGCTGGAGCCCGCGCTCGCAGAGTCCCAGGCTGAGTCCGACCCTGGGAACAGCGAGGAGGACGAGGAGGATGAGGGTGACGAGGGGGCGGCAGCTGCAGCGGGGGCAGCCCCTTGGGGCGCGGTGGGCCCCAGCCAGGCTTGGCAGGACTTCCAGGCGAGACTTGGGGAAGAGGCCAAGTTCATCCCCAGGTGCGTGTCTGGGTTGGAGGGCTGGAGGTGAAAATGGTTTTTCCTGTGCTGACCCACTGGGACCTACTCTTTTCTGTGAGTTGCTTTCCTCCATTCACGCACTGACTAACTTTTCCAAGACCGAGATCCCCTAAAAGTTAAGGAAAAGAGAATACATTCAGGATCAGGGTTTAGGGGACAAAGTTTCATGTGCTCATTTCTGAGCCCTGAAAAAGGCTCTTTGTTAATTTCAAAGGACAGAGTGAAATCCTCAACGTCTAGAGATTCCTCCAGGACGTGGGTTTAGGAGCACCGGCTCCTCAATGATCTGGTTATGTCACTTACTTAGAGGACTTCCGGGGTGGGGGGGGTGGTGACCCAGGCCCTTTGCCAATTTGGTGTTCTTTGTAGCAGTTTTTGCATTTGTTGTTTTCCTACTACTAAGTAGAAGAAGAGACATTGTTGGGTATTTGTATTGCTGGACGCATATTCATTGATGCCTACTATGTGCTAGGCATTTTACAGAGTTCATTTTAATTTTCAGAATAACCTTTGGAGGAAGACTTTCTTTGCTCTGATTGATGAAGAAACTTAGACCCAGAAGTTTATACCTGTAAAATATTAAGGGACTCACCAGTTAATAAAAGAGCAGGGATTTGATCCTAGATGTGAATTGAAAAACTCTCTTTATATACAACAGAATAAAATGGTAAAATCATACAATAAATTCTCTACTCCTATGACTCCAGCAGAAATAATGTAATATAAAGTTACTAAATTAATTCTTAGCGGAAAAAGGAATGCCTACTGATTAAGGGCAGGGAGGGGAAGCTACTCAGGGTGTTTTTTGTTGTTGTTGTTGTTTGTTTTTGAGATTAATTTGCATTTGTCTATTCCTGGTGTCTTAGTATGTCTCAGGTAGCTACTATCACTTCTTTCTCAGGCACTGCAAATATGGGAATGCTGTCTATTTTTTTTTTTTTGGTTTCTGCTTAAATTTTAGTTGAAGTTTTTAAGGGGCTCTAGCTGTTACTAAGAAAATTTGAAAGATTGTTTTGGTTGGCAGTGAGCCCTTGGAGACAGCAGTGGCCCGGCTTACCCATTCACAGATTAGACCTGCAGGGCAAGGAGTCTTCACTTCTGCCTCCTCCCAGGTTCTCTCTCCAGTTTAGAGAGTACAGGGAACCCTGGCCTGGAGAGTGACTTACTGCAGTGTAGAAGGGATTGTGTAGAGAAAGTAGGTGTGATACCCTTCTTTTCTAGTAGTTAAAAATACTAGAAAACTAAGTTAAAATGCAGTGTCTCCACCAGGGGAGAGGAACAATTTAAACATTGCTATAAACTATGTTCTTTGAATCACCTTTCATTTGTAACTTGGTTTGGGTCCAGCCAATTAAAAAGATACCAATTTTAGGAATAAGGAAAGGTGTGTTCACATCGTGTTATTTTGATGTATGTATATGCACACACATGTGGATCTGCTTTTCTTGGTTGTTAGGTCTCAACAGCAGATACTTAACCCTTAAATAATTAAAATGACCTTCCTAAGATCAGTGTACAAACCATAACTTATTATTGATGATATTATTATCATGATACCTTTTCAAACTCCTCAAAGGTTATTAAATTTAATGGCTCCTGGTGTCACCTGTTAGACTCGTGTCCTAGGCCTTAACCCCTTCTGATGAGAGATTAACAAGTACAGTGTTTGCCTTCCTGTACTTGTGTAAGTGGAAAAACCAAATGGAGCTGCTTCATGTGATCGTTACCATGGCAGCCATAACTGTTTTTGTAAATTGGATTGCTTATATTCCACTTCCTTATACAGCTGTGTCCTTCCCTTCCTCCCTCCAAATGTGATAAAAATCTTTTGCCATTGATAATGCCATTGCCATTTTTCAGCCAAATTAATTCTGCAAACATTATCGAGTATCTGTTTTGTGCCAGACACTATCCTAGGTACTGTCCTAGGTCCCTGGAGACAAAAAGAAGGATGAGTTGTAGTTCATGGCCTTAAGAAGTTCGTAGTGTGGGTGAAACATTTTTCAAAAATTTCCTCAAAGACCAAGAGACCAAATTTCCTTAAATGCAAGAGAGTTATTTGCAGGAAATTCCATATATTGTGGACATAGCTCAGCAGACTGCTGCAAGCAGGTACTTTCTTTGAAGTCTTGAGTTTTTATCTTTTAAAAAAATCACATATTTGGTTGTCATTTTACTCCATAATATAGTGGAACTTGTTTTAATATAAAATACTATATTTTCTTCCAAAGGGAACTTGCTCTCTGGAAAAGTGTGCTATTGCATCTGGTGGCTTTGTTTCCCACCTGACACTCTGTCTCCCCCTCCCTGTCCTGTGTCTGTGGTGGGAGCAGGTGGATATTCTTGTACAGTTTGAGAATAGATATCAGGTGTAAGAATGTTTGGTTCTTGTAGAGTCAAAATGTGGTAGTGATTTCCATTTCCAAGTTCATTCAAGCTTTTAGATCCAAATAAGCAAATTTGCATTGAACTCCCAGTCATCAGTTACTGTGATATTAGAAAATAATATTACATTGTGAAAGGATTAACATGGTCTCTGGGTTGTGTGTCAACACATTCTTAAGTTCTATTCTTCTTAAAAAAACTGAGGGACTCCTTCCCTTAAAGGTTGGGCGGGGAGGGTCCCAAGCAGTCACAAGGCCTGTTAACCTGAGCTGGGCATGTGTACACGGTGTCCAGGGTTAGGATAGATGGTTGATACTTCTGGTAGGTTGGAACTAGATCAGCCCGCAGATGAAACCAGAATGGACAAGGTGATGTGGTTACGTAAGAGAATTCCCGAAGGAAGATCATACCAGAAAAACCCTTGATGTGGGGAGAGAACGTCTGGGTGGAGACAGAGAGCAGACTTGTAATAACTTAGCCTAGCCAATTTCTGGTGCCAGGGGCATTATCTTGGTGAAAGGGAGATTTGTACCCAGTAGGTATTCAATAAATGGACTCAATAAATATTTCCTGGATGAATTGAATAAACCTGTCTTCAATTCCTTGGTTCATATACTGAGAAAGCAGTTAGTTCATGCTGGGTGCCTTTTTTCATTTCTTTTGTCAATTCTCTGTATTTTTTCAGGTTCTCAGTGTGAGCTGGTTGTGGTGTTTCAGAGACTGGCAAGGAGACAAGCAATTGTGTGCCTGTGTGTGCACACACATGCACGCATTGATTATTTGAGGATGGGGATGACAGAATTAATTTCTCCTCCTCCGGTCAGAGCTGAAGCTTTTCGGAGTTTTCTCAACTCCATTTGTAGCAATTGAGTGTCATTTGTGAATTGATACATTAGCTTAGAACCCTACATTCTCAGAAACAGAAGCATGAAGGTCAGTCTGGCGCTGGTATCAGCCAGATTTTGGGAAGGGGCACGGGTTCGCCACATTCGCCAGGTCAGGGAGGACCCAGGGCAGGTGTTGGGAGTGTATCAGCATTAGTGCGACTGGTGACCCGTCAGACAGGGGTAGGGTGGGGTTTGTTCAGGCACCAGGACTGGTCCTGTGTGGTCAGCTGTGGCACATGGTTTGTGACCTGCCTACACACACAACCTTGAAGGGAGTCTTTTCCTTAATGATTTAAAAAGAAGAAATTGAGCAGAACCAAAACTACCCATGGGTGAACTGTACACAGATTGCCAACACAGTGTAGTTCGGCATGTTCATATAATGATAATTACTAAAATCAAGAGGAAAAGGTCAACAGTTGAACACTAATCCCACTTAACAAGAGGACATTTTTAAAAACAAGTAGCTACATGCGGGCGGCGACATAGTTTGAGTACCTGGTAGGGTTTCTTTTACATGATGTCTTCTTGGCTTCTCAGTCCGATGGTCTTTTGTAATAGTGTAGTTGCTCCGGCAGCCCTCTCACTTACACGGCGTGGTGCTGGGAGGACCGGAAGGGGGGAGAAGAGAGGGAGGCAGAAATGGATAAACACAGAGAGAGGCCAGAGACAGAGAGTAGGAGAGGGAGACAAGGTGAGGGGGGTAAAGACCGGGATCAACAGACAGATGGAGAGACACTGATTGATTAGATAGTGCCTCAGTTTCCCCTCTTACCACTCAGTGAGCTTATGGCCCTGAGCCAACCTGACACGGGATAGACAAATCAGCTCTTCTCTGTTTAATCTCAGCTCTTGATATTCAAAATGTGAGTATCTGGGTGCCTTAGACTGTGTTTGTAGTGTTTGAAGATAGATATATACTCATATGTATGGTACACACACGCTGAATAATACTGTGATCATCCAAGGAGTTAAAGATTTATTCCAGCCTCAAGGCACAATGGTGAGTTGGACCCCAGTCCTGGAAGGGGTTTAAGGGTTTTTTTTTGACTCTGCGTAATATGTACCTTTGGCATTGGCTCTGGGATCTCAGTGCACCAGCCACAGGTTTTTCAGAGCTTCTGTGCCTTTTCTGGGTTCAGAACTGGGGTGGGTATGAATCTATCATTTCCCTATCTTTGTTTTCTCACTGTTGCTGGTCTGTTGTTTTTTTCTCTTTACTATGTCCTCTAGGACAATTACGTGTGTCATTACCCTACTGCTGAGAGGGAGAGGCCTGTTGGTAGAGAAAGCTACAGCTCTACCTTGAATCTTCGGAGCCTTGCAGAAGTCTGTGCGTGACTTAGTTTCTATGGGTTCCACTTACTGGCGCTCCCTTCTGGTTCTGATATTTGAATTTCTTCTCAATGTTGTCATTTCTTTTTGGCCTCCTGGACTCAGATGGGTATTCTGGCCTCCCCAATCTTAGAGGACTGTCAGTTTTGGTTGTATGTGCAGTGGCCAGCTCCGACCCTCAGCTCTTGCTGATTGTCCAGTGCTTTTCTCTCGGGTTTTGGTGAGAGATTATTTATTCTGTCCTGCTGGGCAGGCAAAAAGTGAAAGGGTTAAGATGGGGTGTCGCTGGAAGACTACACTCCAAGAACCACAGATTCCTCTGTAGCTTGACTTTAACCTGAAATGTTGATTTACTCCTCTCCCACATCACTGTTGAAGTTCATGGTCATGCTGCTCCTATTGCTTTGAGTATGTGGGAATATTTACCTGTTTCTTTATTTCTTCCTGGTTATGTAGTCTTATTTCATTTGTAAAATGGAAATAGCTACAACACGTTATTCCACCTTGAACGGAGGTGTGGGAGCTGACCGCTGAAACGAGAATCTTTAGATAATGGGAGAGGTTCGAATTCCATAGTGATCCAAATGTCTGGGTTTTTTTTTCCTCCTAAGATGGTATATACAGTATACATTCTTGTGTCGTGTGTCTGTTGCTCAGGGTGAGGGAGCCCTTGGCTGCACTATGTAGCTGGAAGGAAGAAATGGGAAATGATCATCATAGGTATTGAGGCTGTTTCTGTCTGACAATTTAAGTCTCATATCAGGTTGTGAAATGCAAAGTAAACACTGATTCCCAGAGGAGGCGACAGAGGTGGAGTGTGTGTGACACACGACTTCCTTGGAATTGTTCCTCCTGAAAGCAGTATCACTGCTTCATTTTGTAAATATTTGGGGTCTTCCAAATTATAATTGCTTTTGTCAATTATAAAAAGAGAATAAATGAATTTTAACCCTTGAGGCCTTAGCCTGCATGTTTTGTAAAAACAAGATATACAGACGCAGTAGCTCTAACTTGTTTAATTCTTTCTCTGATTCATTCAATATTAATGTGTGTGCCAGTGTCCTAGGGACTAGTGAGACTTGGTGGACTTGACCCTGACCTTCAAGTTTCTGATACCTGAAGGACCTGGGATGCAGTACAGTGAATGGAAAAACACCTCCTGGCACATACTTAGGACTATGCACATTTCATGTCAAGAATGTTTCTCAAACCAGGGGCTATAGATGCTTTGGGATCTTTACATGTATATTTAAAAGTCTTAGGAGACAAAACATTTCTGTTTTCATTTAATGAAAAATAAAATAGTTAATTTGAGCACTTTTGGAATTGCCTGGGTGACTCCTCCATCACAGTTTTGGCTACACAGTTGCACGGCCTGCCTTGTGATTAGGGCTGTGCAGCATCCTACAGCCCCACACACATTGTTGTGGGTGGGTGAGGAAGGCCGAGCACCGGGCTTACTGTGAGAATGAGGTGTTTGTGTAAGCAGGCAGCGGTGCCGGGTCGTCTGCAGTCTCAGTGGACAGTGATGGGAGAGTGGGGTTTTGTTCACGAATGTGCTAAGAACAACCACATGCAGGATGTTGGTACTAGGTTGGCATTGGCTGTGGTGACTTAGTTTCAGTGAAAGTGTGTCCCCTGTCAGGTGAGATTAATGTTGCTAATTGTATTTTGTGTAGTTTTGTAAATGTGTGTTGGTCTTATACAGTTTGGGAGGTGTAAGTATAAGGAGTTTATACCTGGCTTATATTTGTTTGTAGCTGTGTAATATGATATAAACATGATTTATGTCAACTGTGGAATCCATAGGAAATGTTTTCTTTACGAAGACCTGCATGTTTATCAAGTGTTAGAAGTACTCTTTTAAAGGGACATGAAATCCGTAACAAGTACGTAGGATTGAAAACATTAGTTTCTCTGTTTTTCATTGCTCAATTGATCTTGTCTGTCATTTAAATCAAGGGCATAATGCCATGGAAAAATTTATCTTAAATTTTTCCTAGTCTTGTTATTGTTCTACAGAAGAAACTTTTTGTCTTGCCTTTTTCCCCCTCTCCCTCCTTCCTCCCTCCCTCCCTTCCACATTTTTTTTTTTTTTTTTTGTATTCATACGTGTCCAGGACTACACTGGGCACTGGCTTTCAAATAGTGTCCTGTCAAAAATCAAAGTTTCTTGGCCAGTTTCTCTCTATACAGAGATGACCTCATCAGTGAGGGTACGGAGTGGTGAGAACCAAGAGGTGGGTGGTCTGGATCCAGCTCTCGCCTGTGGTCAGAAATCAAGCAGACGAATTACATGCAGGGAGTTTCCTCCTGTCTTCAATAGAGAAGTTATCTCTGTTTATCTACTGTGGTAGTGTCACAGTTCCAGCGAGAGAGACTAGGCCCCTGTCAGATGAGCCCTGGGTTCCGTTCTCTCACCTGTGGGTGGCTGATGTGATGGAGGGGGGCTCACACTCAGAGGCCTCCGGGACCAGGCAGGGAGACTGATCTGGTGGAGTGGAGAGGAGCCCAGGCCAGGAGGAGCCGCTGCTTCATCTGTGGGGGGCTGGACAGCTGCTGCCAGGCCAGATTCAGGCCCAGTGTTGACAGTGATGCCAATTTCTAGAGATGGTGAAAAGTCCAGATGTTAAGTGGAAGTTTCCAATTTTGCGTTCTCTGTGAAGGTCAAAGCACGGAGGTGAAAAAGATGCTGTATCCAGTTGGCAACCTCTGTTCCCTACCTGTGAACGGTAAACCCGTATGTCAGGTGTGATCTTGCCTTGAAGATCTGTGTTGCTGCTGGAGTGTAGTTCTATGGCACCTCAACTCAGAACTTCAACTGAGATCCTTCTTCCCCTTTCAAGTTTGTGGGATAGTATTTTGACCCACAGACAGTTTATTTTTACTCTCTTTTTTTCTCTTGGATGTTATTGTACTTTTGGAGTGACCTTGTTTGGGCTTAACAAATGTCACTGAACAATATTCTGTCTCTAGGTTATGCCACCCTGACAGGTGAGTCCTTGGGGAACAGGGCTGAGCTCCAAATGCATTGGGATGCCCAGAACACCTTTTACCCAGATGTCCTTTCTCTTTATCTTGAAGCTGGAACAGTTTTTAAGACATGTCACAGTTTTTAAGCGTGTCACAGTTTTTACGATGTGTAAAAAAATCAGTTGGAATGGAATGATTTCTGACTAAAAAGAAGGGAATTTACTTATGAGAAGGTCGTATTCTCTGGTACCACATTGTTGGAATACATTGTCCTTCATGCAAAAAAAAAAATTATAGGATGAAAAGATGGTCAACATCACTAATCATGATGGAAATGCAAATCAAACAATAATGAACTACTATTTCATACCTGTTAGGATGGCTGTTACCAAAAAACCGGAAAGCAAACGAGTGCTGGTGAGGATGTGGAGGAAAGGGAACCCTTGTACAACTGTTGGTGGGAATGTAAAGTGGTGTAGCCCCTGTGGGAGACAGTGTGGAGGTGCCTCAGAAAATTAAAAATAGAACTACCACGAAACCCTGCAATCCTGTTCTGGGTATGCGGCCAAAAGAAGTGAGATCGGGGTCTTGCAGGGGTGTCTCCACTCTCGTGATCAGCGCAGCATTGCTCACAACAGCCAAGAGGTGGGTGGGAACAACTTAAGTGTCTATTTCACAGATGAATGGATAAAAAATGATGTTTCAGCTTAAAAAAAACAAACAATGGTTCTGCTTTAAAAAGAAGGAATTTATACAATATGCATAACAGGAATTATGCTAAATGAAATTAGCCAGCCGCCGAAGGACAGATACTACATGATGCCACATGTAAGAGGTACCTGGAGTAGTCAGACTCTTAAAAGCAGAATGTGGAATTTGGTTGAAGGGGCTGGAAAGTGGGGAGCTGCTGTTTGTGGGCTATGGAGTTTCAGTCACCGAAGATGCAGACATTCTACCTGTCTGCTTTACAATAACATGCATATAGTCAACAATACTGTACTGCACCCTTAAAATTTTATTAAGGACGTAGACTTCATGCTGTATTGTTTCTTGCCACAAGAAAAACAAATGTTATGGGAATAGGAATTTTTTTTACAGAGAGACGAAATCTGAGTAGCTGCAAAAGCTCTGTATCTTGCGTTTTGGGACCAGTCCCAAGTACAGGTTCTGTCCAGCTTTGCTCCTTGAATGCACTCACACCTGTCATTTCTATGTGAACAAGCAGATACACTGGTGATAATGACACATTTAAGAGCTCCCTCCCACCACACACACAGCAAAGGCAACCACTCCCTTCAGTTTCCATTTATTTGATTTAGTTTTAGGACATTTTATAGGAATGTTCAGCCATGATAATCCACTGCGGTCATTCACAATTATAAAATTATGGAGCATACTGAAGTGGCTCTTTTCTTATAATCACATCTTTGACTAGGAATTTTTTTAAATGTCTGCCCATATAGCACAAAAGTGCCAATGAGTTACTCATGCTGAACTGTGCATGCGGCGGTGCAAGTATCTTCGGCTGTCAGCTGCAGTGTCCCCTGGTGCAGGTAGGAGGGCTCGTGGGAGGTCGTGGCAGCACGTGCTGGCTTGTAGCTGGTTGGCTGAGGCTGGCGATCACTCTGTTTCACCCCCCGATGTGACATGGTCACCTCGTAATTCTTGCTTCTAGATGGAACAGAGAGACATTCTGCTCTGGGCTGAAGTGGAAGAGTTCCTGAAAAGTCAGCCGATGTTTGCTAAGAAAATCCATGTTTTAGGACTCTCCCATGCCATATTTTCTGATGGACATGCTATAAACTAGTGTTAGTGTTTGTGATGCAACATACTGTTTCTCCTCCTCCTTGGGGGTCTGTTGACGTAGTGTGTACTTCAGTCTGGCAGGTATGGTTCGCGTGGGGATGCTAACGAGTGAATTACGGTGCTGGCCTTTCTGCTCTAACGTAGTGTGCATCCCACAAAACCTGATATTCTGCAAAAGCGCGCAAGTCAAATAAAAAAAAAATGGGGATGGGGCTGACCACTCACTAGCTGTACAGCTTTGTAACAAGATACAAAAAAAAAAGTAACAATCCTAATAAGATATTAGCACAGTAAAAAAAATATAGTCACAGAATAATGTTAATAAACATAGAAATACAACAGTCCAGAACACCTTTAGATATTTTAAAACACAAAAATGTAGGATTTTGCAAATTTTTTTAAGGTAAAGGTAGCTTGATGGAAGGAGATATATGGATTGTGGCTGCTGGGTTATGGGGACAAGGACAAAATATACAAAGACCTGAGTGAGCCAAGACAAAGCATGTGGAACAAGTCTGTGCCAGGAGGAAGAGTCCACGGAGAGTGGGCATTGTGTCCAGTCCTGTGTTCACCTGCAGCCTGCTGCCTTCAGCTATGGCAATGGACTTGCATTTGGTGGCTGCAGCTCAAAGGTGCAAAACACTGACATGCTGGGAATTCACCTATTGACCTAGGGAATGAGCTGATTGATGTCATGGGAACATGCATTGTGGCAGAACTAGTCGAGTACAAATTCGTTCGAGGCTAAGGCAAGGCATGAAGCCGTAAGTGAGTGTTAGATTGCTTCTGTGTACACGGATTTGGAGGTTTCATACTGGTCTGAAAGGATACTGCATTGCCTCTCTCCTAATAGATTACGATGAATAAGCTGTCTTCAGGCTAATAAAAATCTGTCAGTCCACAGAAGTATGCAGATCTATCACACAGGGTGTTAAAATCCTAATGAACCATGGAGAGAATTAAAATGTTACAGTATAGCTGAGCATTTGGGGCCTTAAAAAGTGACCTACTCTGTTGGATAATATTTAAAATTAAAGTTCTTATTCAGCAATTGAGTAAGAATTTAGTTCTTAGGAATGCAAATTTTTCAACTCAGTAAATTGAATAATCTCAATTCTGCTGGCAGAATTCCTTCTTCTTTGGGGGAAGTGAGTCTTCAGCTAATTGGGTGAAGATAATCTGCTTTACTCAGACTCAAGTTCAGTGTTAACCTTATGTGCAAAATACGTTCATAGCAACCTCCAGACTTGTACGACCAAGTGTCTGATTACTGTGTCCTAGCCAAGTTGACCTATAAAATTAACCATCACAACCACTAAGGAACTTTTTCAGGTATTCTCAGTTATTGACATTTCCTATGTTATGGGAATCAGTTTCGAAAAGATCAGAGAGCATTTTTTAATGCCTTCAGCTTATAAAATATGTACCAGAAAACTTTCAAATATTTATTTGAATCTGGAAAAATCCCTATACATATGTTATATTCCTCCTGTACCCTTTCCAAATGCCTAAACACTTCAAAAGAATGTACTGAATTTCTGGGGCAAGTTTAAAGTTATTTACATTTTTCTATCTGCCAAGAAAAGGTTTGCCTTTCATGTGTTTATGGCTCAGGGGTGCTCCCCGGGAGAAGAGGGCTTATTATTTACCCTTATCTCTACCGGTCCATTCTCACCCTTCAGTCTCATTCTTCATCAAAATATCTGTAACTTCAAACTGAGCACCTCACAGAAGAGCGGTCTTGGCTTTAAGCAGCCTGAGCCATCTGGCGAGCCAACCCGGCATTTACACTGCGGCACTTTCTCGGGCAACCTAAGTGCTTGCTGGCTCACTTCCTTTCTTCCTTCTCTCCCTTCTGCAAATGCAGTGGGAAAGGCACTAAGCTACGAAGTCCAAAGGCTGAACTTTTAATGAGAAACAGTGAGGAATTCCTTTCAGGAGGAACAAGTTCTTATTCTGCTGCCCCCAACTACTGGTTTTTGTCCCTCCGTTGGTTGTTGCCAACAGGGATGCAATTTGAGAGGCACGAGGAAGCCCAGATGCAGGTCCTGACACCCAGCAATGAGAAAGCCACTAGGCCCAGGCTCCTGTTTTCAGGACGAGGCATAATTCATTCCCCAGGAGCTTAGCAGACACTGGTTTTAAATGTTTTTGTCAGGCTTTGCTACTCAAGAGTCTCAGACCAGCAGCATTGGCCATACCTGAGAGGCCTTCTAGAAGTGGGTAAATAAATTATGGTAGTTGTAGATCTGTCATCTCCACTGCTGTAGAGTATTTCACTGTGCGAAGCCCCACAGTTTATCCACTTTACCATTATCGACCACGTGGGTAATTTCTCCTTTGTGGCTGGGGCATGCAGGGCTGCAGTGAGTAGTCTGTCACTTCTTTTTGGTAAGCATTTGGACGCACACAATATGTTGTTTTTACTATCTGTTTGCAGAATAGTTTAAGCTTTCCTTGCTAACCCAGGGACACCTTTATGAAGCCCACCTCTTGCTGGGCGGTAGTGTAAGTGATATTCCTAGGATTTGTGGAGACGGGAATTCAGCTTGACTTTCTGTGTTCCTGTGTGCGTTTTCTGTGCTGCGGTCAGGTTACGATGTACTATTGTCAGTACTTCCTCCCTCCTTGGGTACCTTTGTTTGCCGAAGATTCAGAAAGTAAATAATCCAGTGTGTTAGAGTGAGGTTATTTGAATGCTTATTATTCCTGTATCAAGCAGGTGTGCCCTAGAGGCTTTCCTTCTCTCCTGAATCTCAGCCTTCTCTGGGATCCTTCGTGGAGCCCGGATTCCTGAGTTTCAGGTGGCTGCAGTGCCATTTCATCATGTTGAAATGATGATTATTTTTTGCAGTTTTATTCCTTTTCCATTTGTATCCATGTGTTAACTTTGTTCATATTGAAAGTCCCCCCAAAGTAGACATTGTAGTTCTAAATGATCTTTTTAAAAATGATGGTGTTAAGAAAGATAAGCGCAAAACATGGATTTATGTTAAACGCCTGTAAGAAGCAGGCATTGAGCCAAGGGTGGCTGTGGGGTTACACTGAGATGAAGCCATGCATGCGGTCTGGCGAGACATGGGCTTGCACCTATGTCTCGGGCCTGCAGTGGGTCATTGAAATGATTTTTAATGCTCTTTTTTTTTCGAGTCAGGAAAATGCTCCAAAAACTGTACATGAAGGTACACAGATACTACTGCTTTGTGGGTTCTCTTGTCCATTCAAACGAATTATTGTAATAACTTTATTACAGCTTCTTTTTTAGTGCTTGGATTTAAAGCAACCATTCAACATATATTTGCATTTTGTTTAGTAGCTTTTGGGCCAGTGGCACTGCCCAGAGGGGATGTTATCCATGCAAGTGAGAGAGGAGGGCAGCTTATACCACAGGGAACCCGGGAAGAGTAAATGTTGGGAATGAAAAACATAAACTGAGGTAAATGTAAATACACAGTTCACTGAAATTGCTTTTCCCTTATCTGATGAACCAGTGAGCTAAGATGACTCAATTAAGAGAAGACCTGTTTTTTCTTTTCTTGGCTCTCTGGCTGGGTTGGGGTCAGATTTCTTCAGCAGATAGTGTTTGCAAATCTGATGGTTATTTGCTCTTTTAGTGGGCTGGGGCTCTGGGAGCTCAAAGTGGGCTCATGTTCAGGACAGCTGATCCTGGAATAATGTGAAAAAGTCAGATTTTAATAGGATTTTTGACTACCTTCTTTTTTTAATCACATTCCAGAAAATCACCCTTCGGTTGTTCAGAAAATCAAATGAAAAAGTAATTAAATTTCCTGCAGGTTGCCAGGAAAGCAGTGAAGTGGGCAGGTGATGAGCAGTGGAGTGTATCTGGGGAAGCGTCTACCTTGTGGAAAATACGCCCCAGGCACCACTGAAGGAGACCCAGAGCCTCACAGAGGGTCTTCACTGTTGAAATGAGGAATTAAAGATGCCCGGGACATTTTAGTTTAAAGGGGAAATGCGTTCAAGAAAATTTATTAGAAAATCTCTATAAGTAATTTTGCTTTAGTTTGATATTTTTGGCCCATCTCTGCATAAAACAGAGATGCTGCAACAGCATTATTGATTTATCTTTATATTTGATGGTTAGCTAGCAAGGCAGGAAGATACAAATCAGTGGTTCTTAAAATTAAAAGTGGACTTTTAAAAATTCTTTCTAGGACATGTCTTTTGTACAGCAACCAAACAGACACTACCATGTATACAAATAGTTTTAATTTAAGATAGTTAAAAAATGCGGTCATTGAAAAGAAAGTCTCATTTCATCACGCAATCTTTCAGAGCAATTCTTGTAACCTTTGAAAGAGGCTTTTAGGCAGGCCGGAACAGGTTGTGTACAGGGTCCAGCAAATTTTCTTGCCAGTCTCATCTGTACTCTGGCATGAAGTCGATATTTAATTGTTGAAGAAAATGGGACTGTAGCTTCAGCACCAGGTATCCTTCCACACCATCAGTAACGCTTTAGAGTTAAATGCCAGTCACTCAGTAATTAGTGAGTGTTAACATACATTAAATACGAGTTTAAGAAGTACATTTGCTGCTGAGTGAACAGGTAGAATGCACTTATATCCCTAATCTACTGACTATAAGAGAGCAAATGTGCTCTTTGCTGGTAGTCATGATTCTGTGGTACATTAAGAAGTCAATTGGAGATTTCAGAAAGGCAAGCAAATTTTTTTTCTTTAATAGAAGCTTTTGGTGAGTTATTTATGTAATACAGTTTTTAATGTCTGTGTTGACTTACATAAAATCATGTGATTTAATTTGTATTTTTGGAAGGCACATATATTTTAATATTTATAAATTTACACATTCTTTTGTTAAAATGCATCCTTGTTTATTTTTGCAGAAATATATTTAGTATTCATAACACTGGGTTAGCCATTTAGCAACCTCAACCCACAAAAGCACAAATCTGAGTTGAAAGGGAACAGCGGGGCCTCTGCATGTCAGAAATATTAGTCACAAGTTCCAGCAGTTTCTCAAGTTGAAAATTTTGGCTCCTGGCAGCTTTGTACATGTGGGTTACATAGTAAATAACCCCCTGGTCACTCCCCTGTCGGAAACAATACGAAAGGAAAAAAGGGAAAAGCAAATGGAGAAGGCAGCCAGCAGGCTGAAGAGCAGTGTGTGCTCCTGCAACCTGGTGCACTTTCTAGAATCTCCTCCTTTCCCATTGTGTCCAGAGGGGATTGCCACTTTTTAGGTTGGCAGGCAGATTTCCCATAGTTCGTCTCTTCCCTGGCCCTGTGTTCAGCCAGCTTCATCTGTTCCCTCCTCACTACAGTCTTCTTTACCCAATCTGAGTCAGTCCTTAGCTTGCCTTAGGTGCAGTGCAAAACTCTGCCACTTCCTATCCCACTGAGTCTTCCTTCCTAGGCTTGTTCATTAATACAGGGTCTACTGAGGATCAGATCTCTGGCTGCTTGGAAGGGATATGGAGGCTTATAGGGTACTTCAGAAGGTAAACATCCACAGAAAACTCACAAAAAACTCAGTAAGCAGAGCTTCAGATAAAGTGAGGCACGGGATCTAAAGAGAAGGGTTTCTTGTGATGGGAGTAGTCAGGGCAGGCTTCAAGGAGGAGGTGATTCTTGGGAGAACCTTGACTAATGTGCAGGATTTGATTTCTGGATAGGAAATACAGAAGGTTTAATTTTGACCAAAGACTAATATTAAAATATACTTTGATTAGGGAGGGGTAAATCTGTTTCCCAGCCCTTTTCAGTTTCAAAAGTTGACGCAAGTGGTTACAGGATGGGATGATGTGAAATGGACCAAGATAACATGTTTGATCTGAACCTTATCTCCTTTGTGGAAATTGTGTGAATTGTGTGTCAAGCACTGTACAAAACACCTGCAGACGGTGAGCTCCTTAGAGTATGTAGAAGTTGAGCAGGGTAGAGGAAATGAGATAGGAAAGTAGAGTAACCATAGAATTGATTCTCCAAACCAGAATTTTCTTGTGAATAAATGAGAGGAACTAATAAGTAAAATTATCTAATTGTATTGAAATATTATTTTATTGTCCAACAAATTCCTTTTATTATGTATGTAGTTCCTATAAAATGCAGTTGACCCTTGCACAGTGAGAAGGTTGAGGGGGCTGACTTCTGTTCACCTGAAAAGTTATTCAGGCATAACTTACCATTTCCCCTAAAACTTAAGTTGCCCCTTAGTATCTGTCAGCGCTGGTTCCAGGACCTCCCTGTAGATACCAAAATTTGCAGGTGCTCAAGTTCCCAATGAAAATGACATAGAACAATGCACGTAGTTGGCTTTTCATATTCCTGGACTCCCAACCATGGATCAAAAACAGAACAGACATTTATTGAAGAAAATCTGCATATAAGTGGACCCGTAAAATTCAAATCCACATTGTGCAGTCTCAAGTGAGTTCTGTTAAAAAAGTTTTCAAAAATAAAGTTATTTCTAAAATACATAAAAGTTTTATGTAGATTTAATCAATGAAATGTTTATATCAGTTATCTGAGCATTAAAAAATTACATAAGTGGAATAGTTTTGGAAAATATTCAAGTATTTTAATTAGTCACTATGAATATATATCTCTGAAATTTTCTGAAGAGTATATCTTATTTCAAAGTGGTCTTTTTATGTTCTTCCCCATTAAATTGTTTATAATCTTCTTTAGAGTTATATTTTATGATTATTAAATTTGAAATTGTTGACATCAGCAATGGACTCTTCTCTGTAGGTTATATTGGTTTAAATTGAGAAAACATTCTCTGTGCAAAGTGCTGAATTTGCCCTTCAAGAGCAAATTCTGAGATAAGCTCAGAGCACATTCTGATAAATGGAGGAATTCTCAGTTTCATTTCTTTTGGTATTGACGTGTAAATATTGACATATGTACATAATTGTCAACAAAGCCTACATTTTTGCCTCCCTTCAAAGTACTTTCTTTAAAAGTTTCTTAATTTTTATGACAAGACTTGCCAAATACGTTGTCTTCATTCATGACTCTCTTAAATGTTTTCCTATACTGGGATGCTCCAAAATTGTAGGTTTTTTCAATTTTATTCTATTCTGGTACAGAATATAAATTTAATCAGTAAATTAGGAGCTCCATCAAAAGATTTTCCTCATGACTTGGTATGTTCCAAATCATAATTACAGAATTTAGAACGAATTTGCACAGCATTTGAGCTCTCATCCTTTAATGTGTTCATCTGCCTGGCTTCCTGTCATCAGGCTTAGTTTTCAATTGATTCCAAACTGCTAACAGCTTCAAAAGTGGAAGGAAGGTAATTTTTCTAGCTCCCATGTTGACTAATTTCATGAAAGCTTTCCAATAGATTTTGGACAAAATGTAATGAAAATTAAGAAGACTAGTTTACAAAAAAAAAAAAAAAAAAAACAAAAAAAAACCAAAAAAACCATGAGTGATTACTGAAGTAATTCTTCAAAGATTCAAACATTTCAAAAATCCAAATGATGATAGACTGTAAGGAGAGCAAGTAACCACCATAAAATGGTTAGATGCTGTAACTATATAAATGTATTTGAAATCTTAACAGTTACAGGGTCTGTTTCAATTGGTATAATGTCAGAGCCTGTTTGGAGGCTATTATACACACTACCACCAATTCTGGGTGCATTTCTAATTAATAAATTTCTTAATTTAGTAAAAAAATTTTGTACCACAATGTTTTACTCTTAGTTTTTGAATTTACAATAACATTCATGGTAAGGCTGGATGTTTTACCTTCAACACAGTGAACTTCCAAAAGCTTTACTTTGATTCCATGCAGTGGATGGGGAAAAATCAAGCTGTTATTGGAATCAATGCAACTAGTTTTTTTTGTTTTTTGTCTTTTGAAGCATCTGAGCAGACTGATAAAGAACTAGCCTCATTACCTACGTGAAGTTATTTTTCTGATAATGGAGACAACATAAACAGCTATCACCTATTTGCATTTGTACAAGAAAACTTGGAGTAAAAAATGCAGTTATCAGTTTAGAACAGCGCTTTTCAACTTTTTTCACCTCACGGCACGCATAAACTAATTACTAAAATTCTGCAGCACACCACAAAATATGTTATATTTTTTGCTGATCTCACAAAAAAATAGATATGATTTTGATTCATTCACACTGGATGACTGTTGTCGTATTGGCTGATGTCATTTTTTAAAAATTTGACAACATAAGGGAAAAGAGGTCAGTGCCCCTGACTAGTCAATTATTGCGTGTTTTAAAAATTCTTGCAGCACACTGGTTAAAATTTGCTGATTTAGGAGGACAGTAATTTGATAGAAGGGAAAAATCATGCTTCATAGGCGGTGTGCAAGTGAACCTTCTGTAGCTGCATGAGTGAAATTGTAGACTCTGAACATAGTTTTCTTAAAAGACATAGGCTTCTTCAGGAGCTGTGTGTCTTCTGGTATTCATGGGGTTAATGATATCACCCTAGTCCACTATGGTGGAGGATAAATGTTGACAAACATCTTTAAAATAAACTTATTTATTTTTAAAATAAACTTATTATTTAAACCTTTCAAACAAGTGACACATTTATCACCATATTTCTTGAGGAAGGGAAATTTGGTACTTTACTTTTATTAAGCATGCCCCTTTGCTTTTTGAGGTCTAAAAGGGTTTATTTACTGCAAAACATAAAAGCATTACCATCAATAAAATAACTAGTTTTACACTTTAAACTGTGCTAACAATGGTTAAATCACAGTAGGAAGAGCACTCCAGTTACTCACTGTTGCTTTCTGGCAAGACTGCCCAACTTCTCTCTTCTGTGCCTATGTCCTGTCCTTATGACTGGAATTTCCTAGTTTCCCGTTGCTTGGGCCAAGCAGCAGCCTAGCAGCATTGTGAAGGTAGCCGCACCCCGGCTGGTTCTCCAGGTGGCCAGCAAGCAGCTGCTTCCAGTCTTTATCCCCCACCATCTGAGACCTGAAGAGTGACCCGTCTCCTGCTTCTCTTGTCCCGGCTTAATTTGTTTTATCAGTGACTATTCTGTTTCCTGCTCCTGAAAGGCAAGGCTTAGTTACATTTTGTCTGGATAGGGTCAGGGAAGGAGAGATGGCTTTATCACTGATTGCCTTCCGATTTAGGGACTCATTCCTGAGAAGTCTCTTCACTGCACGGATGTCTGCACACCACCAGGTGAAAGCTGGAAGCAAAAAGTGCAGATCCACCAGCTCTCCCTGGCCTGTCTTCTGTGTGACTGTTAAGAACTGGAGTGCATCCTTAGGACTGTTTAGTAAATTACTGTTAATGTCACTTTTTGACTAAAAAAGAAAATTCTGGGTGAATGTTAAAGCAGACAGGATACAGAACAAGAAGCAAGAGCTGTGATTGTTCCTAGCAAAACTGGAAAGGTGATAGGGGTCATTTAAAAGGAAATTTTGCATAGAAACTGATATGTCACTATATTTTCTCCCCCCAAGCCTTATCTTTCTTGCCAAAATAGAAAGAAATTTTCAGTAAAAAATAACTATAATACATCTACCTGCACTAACCTTACTACATTATATCTACAGTATGCCTACATTTAGCTTGATTCAAAGTAAGTTGATAGAAGAGAAGTATTGGGAGAGTGAATGTGCATTGTAAGTACTCTTAGGTGAAGAGGTGCACATTCTCACATGTGCATTGTACACATGTAATAGCACTGATAATGAGATATCTGTGTATGAGAAAAACTGATACGGACCTCGGGACAGGACGGGAACAAGGCCTGTTTCCTGGGTACGGAAGTGTTAGGTCTGCAGTACCCCACCTCCATTCCTATGCTCAGGGCCCATGTTAATAGACAGAGGTCAAAGTAAGGTCCGTTTGGCCTTCTCCCTGTTGGTGTATGTATGGTTTTATTGACGCAGAGCCAAGCCCATTCATTTATGTAGCATGTAAGGCTGTTTTCATATTACAATGGTAGGTCTGAGTAGTTGCAACAGATACTATTAATACTTTCTATCCGGTGCTTTACAGAAAAGGTTCACTGACCCCTGGACTATATAAGTTTGAAGACTGACTCAGGCATGACCCAGTTCTCATTTTTGAGGTTCCCCTGCACTGGCTCACATAGGACAACCTTTCTGCCCATGGGGCTTCTACACCAGGCTGCTGGCTTCCTTCTAGATCCTCCTCAAGACACAACAGAGAAGCTGACAGGAGATAACCATCTACCTCTGTCTAACTCATTTGAATAGAAGAGTCACAGATCAAAGTGGGGGACATGTATCAATCGCCCTTAGTGTTCTGCGTATGGTGGCATGTGCTTCCGTAGGAGTTAACCCTCACAACATCACGTGGAAGCTTCCTTTACTACACTCACGTCATGACTGAGGAAACTGGAGCACCAGAGGTTAAGGCTTTTGCCCTGGGTCACAGAGCCAGGATGCGGTGAGGAAGCCTTTGAATTTAGCCAGGCTGTTACACTTGCCCTGCGTAGCAAACACTCATGACTTAGGAGCCCGCAGCGGTTTCAATGTGCCTTCCCTAGCCCCTCAGCACATTGCCCCGTGCTGTTTCTGTCTGCCTCCCTCCGTTGGCAAACTCCCAGTGCCTAAATGTCTGTGACTTCAAATAGGAAGCAATTTGCCCTTTGAAATGCTTCTAGGTAGTGAATAAATCTAGTTAACATACCCATTTTCCAGGGAGTTTTCATTTTAACACCCTCTGGGGGAATATTACCCAAATAAGTACCTAATAAAATATTTTTCAGGGTGACATGACTCTGGAAGGAATTTTACCTGCTGGAGATGTATCTGGGCAGAGGCCCCTGGCTGAGGCACTGCTGGTTGAATACTGGAGTAGTCATCCTTGGATGGAGCCGCAGCAAAGCAGCGGAGGAGAGCCCAGGGTGCTGAACGGGCTTGTCTTTCCCAGCCTGTGGGATGGCAGCACCGGGTTCAAGAGAGCATTGTTTTGTCTAGATGGGAGAGCCAGATACACATTCTGCATGAGTTAATGGAGAGTAAGACCTGTTGTGAGAACACAGATTAGAATCATGTCCAGTTACATGAGGCTGGCTCAAGGTAGTTGCTGGGTAGAGACCCATCCTGTCTGGAAAGAAGGACTTGAGCTTTGGAAAGAAAACTGATGTAGCCCTGGCCTAGCAGTATAGCTAGATTCAGCTGTTGGAATTTATTTTCTAGTTAGTTGGGTTTTATTCTGGAATTATTGTACTATGTAATAAAAGTACATTTTGAAATCAGTAACTTTTACTTAACTTCTATGGGGAAAAAGGTAAGCCTTTCCAATTACTGACAGCATCTAGAAAGATCAGCTGGTGTCAACTTAGTAGGAATATAATCACTCTCCCCCCTCAAAGAAATAAGCTGTCGAATTAAATAAAGACTTTTTTTTTTTTTAAATAGCAGTTTTAGGTTCACAGCAAAACTAAGAGGAAGGTACAGAGGTTTCCTTTACACCCTCTGTCCCGGTGCCTGCACAGCTTTCCCCACTATCAACAAGCCTCACCAGGTGGCACCTTTGTTACAATTGACGGACCAGCATTAGGATCAGCCAGATTCCTTATTTTACAGTCGGGTTCGTTCTTGGTATTGTACATTCTGTGGGTTTGTACAAATATGTAGGGACATACACTCATCATTATAATATCTTACAGAGTATTTTCACTGCCCTAAAAATCTTCTGTGCTCTGTCTATTCATTCCTTCCCTTGAAACCCTACCAACTTCTGATACTTTTACTCTCTCCAAGTTTTGCCTTTTTCAGAATGTCATAGAGGAATCGTACAGTAGGTAGCCTTTTCCTATTCGCTTCTTTCACTTAATAATATTCATTTAAGGTTCTTCCTTGTCTTTTCATGCCTTCATAGCTCATTTCTTTTTAATGCTGAATAATATTTTCTTATCTGCATGTGCCACAGTTTATCCATTCATCTACCGGAGGACATATTGATTGCTTCCAAGTTTTGCAGTTATGAATAAAGCAGCTATAAACATCCATGTGTAGATTTTTATGTGGACATAAGTTTTCAACTCCTGTGGATGCTATTGTGAGAGGATCTTTAGTTTTCTAAGAAACTGCCAAATTGTCTTCCAAAGTGGCTGTACCATTTGCATTCCCACCAGCAGTGCTGGGAGTTCCTGTTGCTCCACATCCTCACCAGCACTGGTGTGTCAGTGTTCCAGATTTTGGCCATTCTAATAGGTGTACAGTGATATCTTGTTGTTTTAATTTGAATTCCCCTGATAACATACAATAGAGCATCTTCTTTGATGAGGTTAAGGGCTTTGACCCGTTTTAAAATTGGGTGGTTTGTTTTCTTATTGTCGAGTTTTAAGAGTTCTTTGTATATTTCAGCTAATAGTCCTTTATCAGATGTATCTGGAAATATTTTGTTCCAGTCTGTGGCTTGTCTTCTCATTCTCTTGCATTGTCTTTCATGAAGAAGTTTTTATTTTTTAATGAATCCAACTAATCAATTATGTCTTTCCTGGATCATACCTGAGGTGTTATATCTAAAGAACCATTGCCATACTCAAGGTCATCTAAGTTTTCTCCTATATTATTTTCTAGGAGATGCTTTGTTTTTCAGTTTAGGTCTGTGATCCATTTTGAGTTCATTTTTGGGAAGGGTGTAAGTTCTGTAAGGTCTGTGTCTTTATTTGTGCTTTTGCAAATAGATGTCCAGTTGTTCCAGCACCATTTATTGAAGAGACTGTCTTTGCTCCGTTGATTTGCCTTTGCTCTTTTGTCAAAAATCAGTTGACTATATTTATGTGGGTCTATTTCTGGGCTCTCTATTCTGTTCCATTGATCTATCTCTACTGTCAGATTTTAATTGTCTCTAATTTTACACATTCTGTAATAAAAGGAAGTAGAAGTTAGTTAAAACTCTTGAAGTCCCACATTTCTGGATTAAATGATAGTGGACTAAGATTTACCTTTACCTCTGAAAACTTTTTCAAGATTCTTTGCTTAATTCTTTGCTATAACCAAAAGTTTTTGAAGATGGACGTAGTTATGATGCACATGTGATCATGTCATCTCTTTCTTAAACCTTCTAGTGGCCTTGTGCTCTCTCAAAATAACCATCCCTCCTGTGTTGTTGCTGCACTTTCAGGTCCTGTGCTGTCATCTGGCTCCTGCTAACTTCTCCTTTTGCACCCACACCTGCTGCTTCCTCCCCACTCCGAGTCACCAGCCTCACTAGTTTCTTGGAATTACAGGAATTGCTGGCTGCTTCCCTGCGCCCAAACCCCTCAGCCTGTGGTGATTGGTGCCTGGGACAGGCTGCCTTCCCACTCCTTTCCTACTTTCCACCTAGTTAACATCTACTCGTCCATGTTCACCTGCTCTACGGTGTCGGAGCATCTTGGGCATTATCTTCATGGTGAGCCTTACAAGGTAAGGAACTCAGCCTGTTCCTTAGCATTTTATATCCAGGTTCTAACGTGGTGCCCCTTGGACGACATGGATGTTTAATTTCCCATGCTCAGGTGTTAGGGTCATAGTGTCAGTTTTCTTGCGGCAACCCCTAGTGTGGAATGATGTAGGCGTTGGCACTTTTATTCACAGAAAATGGTTTGGGGCTTTAGATCTATATAGCTTACAGTTTGAATGGTTAGCCCCTTATTTTAATGCTTAAAGCAGTAAGGGACAGTTTTTCCTAGCACTGTTACTGGGTGACTGCATTCCTTAGTGTGGAGTGATGTTATCTGCACCTGACTGTTTCCCAGAGGTGTCCTGAGCCCATAGGTGCCCAGACATTCTAAGTACCAGCCTCACCACATGACAAATACATAGACTTACACACACACATGCATACATACACATACATGATCTCCTAAGTAAAATGTTAATCTTATGTGTGACTTTGTAAACTTTTTACACAGCTTCAATATACTTGTTTTTCTTATAAGTTCATATAATATTCCTTCCAGCTTCAATAGGACTATTTGCAATTTAAAATGCTTATTTCCCATGGATCATTTAAAAACTTTAAGTTGTGAATTTTTTTTATCAGTAATTAGCCTTTACTATAGCCTTTTAGACAGATCGTTGTGTGGTTTATCAAGCAAGAAGATGAACAGGCTCAGATTTTAAACATCTAAAATTCGTAGTTCAGGGTGCATTTTTCTCTGAATGCCTTTCCTTTTATCCCTTTTATTTAGACATAAATTAGATTACTTTTAGTGTTAGTGGCTCTCTCTGCACAGAAGCAGAAACTGTTTTTTGTCTTGGCTGGCTAATACATATGACTTGACCCTTGAGCACCTGCTATATGTCAAGTACACCTGTAAAGAGGTCTACATGGTATTTGTGAATCCAAGTGCAGCTGCCTTAGATGAAGCCCTGAGCTTAAATGAAAAGTGCTTTGAGCCTTGCCACTACCAGGCACCCTTCTCAGAACTCACATGTGCCAGTCTGGGACAGGAATGGAAGAAAAGCAGAGCTGCATGTGCAGCCTCCGCTTGTTTAACTTTTGCCGTCAGGAGCTAGGACATGGGGGAGGCTGATGACTACACTCTCAGGAGTGGAACCAAAGATTGCCGTGGCACCAAGTAATGACACCAAGTCTGTTGAAGAATCTGCAAGTGTTTAACTGCTTGTACAGGGCACAGCATTTAAATCTTACATTGAGAGAACACATATTATCTCTTGCCATGATCTCTTCTTTGTTTTGTTTTGTTTTTTTCCATCAGGTGTCAAAATCGCCAAGTGCCTTATGTTGCCGTCCATTGGTATAATCTAGATGGTTCTCTGGTTTCACCCAGGCAGATGAGGGGGATGGGGTGGGGGGTGTGCCTCAATGTCTGCAATAGTGTTTCTCCTAAATAGCTTTATGTAAACCAAGTTTTATAAGATTACCTCATTTTAATCTTAGTTATGCCTTTGTTCTTTAAAGGAGTCCCTTGGCAATGTGGGCAGTTTTTGCAGCAATAATACATATCCCCTTCCAAAATAATGTAAAAATTTTTGGTATGATAAACTTTCTTAAATGGAACCATCCACTTGGGATCCCTGAAAACAAGTTGAGCACTTACTTTTGGCATGAAGAGTTAATTCCTCCCTGGAGAGCTGGCCTCTGGAGCCGATTGGCTGAGTTGGAATTCTTGGTTCTGTGACTTGATGATACTTACCTCTCTCTGCCTCAGTTTCCTCTGTGGCAAATAGGATACTAGTGATAATTTTTTCATAGAGTAGTCATGGGGATTAAGTAAATAGTACATGTAAATGCTGGAATCACTGCCAGGACTGCATATGGAAAGTGCTTAATAAATGTCTGTGTCAGTATATGAATGCTTCAGAATAGTCTTTTGTTCCCTTGAAAAGGAGTGAGTGGTGGTGGGAAAGACTTGGCCTGGTCAGAGAAGTTTTATTACTTCATTCATGGGAAGCTATCAAGGAAGTAATTTAATCTGGAAAGCATGATAAAAAACAAATTAGGAGACTATAATGCCAACATTTTAGCTCAAGGTGGCCATAACAGAACCTCGAAGTCTTAGGGGCTTTATGAAGTGCAGACTTGTATTTTCCTTACATGTCAGGCAGACCAGTGTGGTCAGGTAGCACCCCCCCCTGAGCAGTTCCTCTCAATGTGGGGATTCAGGGATCCAAGCACATGCCATCCTTGGCTTTGCCATATTGGAGTTCTTCACTTCAGCTGTGCTGATGAGGGAGAGAGAAAGAGGGAGGCAGAGTAGAAGGGGGGGGGGGAGAGAGAGAGAGAGAAGGAAAGGGAGAGAGGGAGAGAGAGAAGGAAAAAGAGTGGTGAGAGAGGGAGGGAGGGAGAGACAGAGAGAAAATGAATGAATGAGTTAGACTGGATATGAGCTGAGGATCTTACAAAGGATGGTAAGGGCCAAGCGTGGAAGTGGCAGCACACCATTTCTGCTCCCATTCCATTGGCCAGAACTAGTCACATGGCTCCACCCTACCTGCCGGGGGTTCTGGGAAGTCAGTTCTCCCCTGGTACCCTGTAATAAGAAGCAGGTCATCTGCAGCACAACAGTTAACCATGTAACATATTTTATGCTAGTGGTGGATATTGTCTATTATTATTCTATTTATATACTCCACTGTAAACTATTTCTGAAATTCTGTACAATGCCAGGACCAGCAAAAGACCCAAGGGAGTTTGCAATCATTATGTTTCTTTCCTATTTTAGAAATTTGCAGAAGTTAAGAAATCTACTGAGACATCTGCTTTTAAACATTTTATTGCTGTGCAGTTGGCCAATAAACAAGGACTTTCAGTGACAGTATCTTAATGGCCGTCCCTGACAGGCAGGTTCCTGTTAATGAGACAGTTATGTGTTGTATCCTGCTGGTGGTCAGTAAATGAGAAAAGGCGAAGAAGTTAATGATCCTGTTGTGATTGAAATTACATGGGACAGTCTAAGAATAGAGATTTTTTAAAAACTGTCCTTTAATAAAAATGTCTCATTATTGCAACTACAGTTTTTACTCAGGTCCGATGGGAGGGATGATAGCAGCTTTCTGTGTCTTATATCATCCAATGAAGTGGCTTAGTCCTGCAGGTCTATTAATACTGTTTCACTTGAGCAATTCTTTTGAGTCATAATTGGCCTCTGCGCAGATCGAACAGTTTATTCGTAAGAGCAAACCTGGGAGAGTATATAGCTGTATCGACACACCTTGGAGCCACACTTAACTAAGCTTCCCGGTTAATTATATATGTCACATCTTGCAGTGTTTCATAGTTCTATAGACTGATTTCCAATCCCATTTCTTCTGCCAAGGTTCAGTTGTTTAACACAGTTGGGAAGCAATAGAATGTAATGGTTGATCATGTGATCTCCAGCATCAGACTGAGTTTGGATCCCAGTTCTGCCACCCAGTCACTCTGTGACTGTGGGCACTTTCATTGTCTGCTGTGGTTGCCTAGGTGTTTCTGGTAACAAATACCGGTCTGGGTGGCTTAAACCACAGAAACCTATTTTCTCACAGTTGAAGTCTGAGATCAAAGTGTTGGCTGGGTTGGCTTCTCCTGAGGCCTCTCTCCTTGGAGATGGCCATCATCCTGTCTTCACACGGTCTTTTCTCTGTGCATGTCTGTGTCCAAATTTCCTCCTCTTAGAGGACACCAGTCATATTGGATTAGGGCCCTTCCTAATGGCCTCTCCAAATCCAGTTACGTTCTGAGGTATTGGCGTTAGAACCTCAACATAGGAATTTTGGAGAGATACAACTCAGCTCTAACAGGCACTTAGCTCTGCCCAATCTGCAAGATGGGTTTATAAAAGTATTTTAAATGGTTGTTGTGAGTACTCAAAGATATGATTGCTTAGCATACAAATTGCTTAGCACAATATCTGGTATATAGTGAGCACTCACCAAGTAGAAATATTTTTACTATAATTATAAATCTTATTATGTGTAGTTGCATCATCTCTCCCAACTGGGAGATGGTTGTATGCAGCACAGCCTTTCAATCATTGAAACCCAGGATGATTGTATTCTTTCTTGTGCCCCCGTGGCATTGGAACAGGCTGCCTTCAACAGAGCAACAGGGCGGAAGCCCAGATGTTGTGGCCAAGTGGATGGGTAAGGCTTTTGTGCTAGGGATTTCTGAGTGGCCTTCTTTGGCTGTCACTCTGGGGCTGTCAGGCACCACAGATGGCTTGAACTGCTCTCAGATGTCTTGGTTCCTGTAATGGTCTGCCCAGCGGCTTTATCAGACCTAGATAAGCACCTGGAGATGAGCAGTCTGTCTATGTCAAGGGCGGCAAGAGACTTTTCACACTGTCAGGGCAGTAGCTATAAAATGATACTGATTAAAAGAATTATCCAAGCGCTGGAGATGATTTTTAAAGAGTGCGGCATGTGAAAGAAGGCAGCATCCCTGTGTCGATAGCTGTCAAACAGTTCTAGACCAATGAGAATTGGTAGAATTCTGCATGTTGATATTATGGTAAGTTATCTCAGGCCCAAATAAGTGCCTGTTATTTAAATTCCTGACATTTTTTCAACTGACACAAATGTTTCTTCTTTTAAAAAAGTGCTGCTACTGTCACAACATAGTCACAGCTTGTGTTAACTGCCAGCAAGCGTGGTTCTCGCTAGGGTCCGAGAAGGAAGGTCAGATCACATGGGCACTGATGGAGCACCCTGTCCCAGGAGGACAACATGCCCATTGACTGGAGAAGCTTTGCATATGGTGGGGGATTATCACAGTGCCTTGGTGGCAGTTGAGTTCTGCAGGCACACTATGCATAGTTCAAACTACATTCACTCGGTACATCAGCTCCTAAACTTGAGTTAATGGCACTGCTAGCCAGCTGCTCAGCCTTATCGATTTTTCCTTTGAAATGATCAGGAAATATTTGTCTTTTAATAAAAGTTAATAAATAATGAATATGAGGATTGTTATGTATAAATATATATATGAACATTAATGTATATGAAGTGAATTTAATTGACCATAAAATAATAGGTCTGTGTGCTCTTACAATCGTAAAATCTGACATACATCCTTATTAGGGATTGGTGGAACATGGAATTAAGTAATTGTTTCAGTGTTACCTAACTTTTTCCCTGTAAGTCTGTGTACAGAAAACTCAGCAATGACTGAAAAGAATGTGTTCGCGTACATTTCTACTGCAGCACAGACCTCCATCTTTTGATACTAAGTCATCACATGGTACAACCTAAATCTTTACAATTTTTGTTGGTCATACCTCAGTAAAGCTGGAAAAAACAATAAGGTTGCTGTTCCATTGTAAAAAATATGGAGAATAATGTAGTAACATCTCTGACTGTTCCTGCCCCCCCCGCCCCTGCTAGGTCCTTCTATTACTGCTGATTTTCTTCTTTGGTTTCTTTCATAAAAGTATTCTGAAAATTTCTTTTTTGTTTCTCATGTGGTTTAATTTCATTTTTTTTGAAGGAAAGAGCAAGTTAGCATCTTGTATCAAAACATCAACCTTGTGGAGCCCAGACTGATTCAGCCGTATGAACATGTTATAAAGAACTTCATCCGTGAGATCAAGCTTCAAAGCACAGAAATGGAAAACCTGGCCATTGCAGTGAAGAGGTATTGAAGTCCTTCTTTTCTAAGTGGCACATGGGGTCCTTGAACTTGCTCTTTGACTGAGGGGTCACATGGACTGAGCTGCATTATCACAATATGACACAGGAGGACTTCCTGATCCCCGGGAATCTGAAGCTTTCTGAACTGAGCCAGACTGAGGGAAGTTGAGTCAGGCAGTACTTCATAGGGTCAGTCAGCAATCCATCAGCAGGTCACCATGATCCTGCCATAGAAACTCTTCCAGGCCACGATTTCATACAGAGCACTTCAGAGAGATTTGGTATCTTCTATGGAGCCACTTGAAACATGTGGGAAACTTTTCATCCAGCGAGGCAGGCGGGGCTCCATTTGAAGCCTGGGCTTGTGACTGATGGGTGTGAGACTTTGGACAGATGGGTGCTTAATTTCCCTGAGTCTCAGATTCTGCAGCTGCAAAATGAGGCTGTAAATATTCACCTCCTCAGGGGTGGAGACATAGGTACCATCGTGGGTGATGCCCCTCACACTGGGCCTCCCACATGGTGGGTGGTCTGCGATGCTTCTTTTCCTCTCTCTAGCTCTCCTCACGCAGCCTGACTGACAGCCTAAAAGCTGCTGCCCTTATTGTCCTGCAGCCAGTTGGTGTAAGGCGTGGCAAGCTTGCACAGGATAGCCTACTGGTTTTAATAGCAACCCAGTGCAAAAGAAGAATTACGTGTGTTTCAATCCAAATATCAGCCTCTTTGCCTCCTGGGAGGACCACACTCCCTTGGCATATGCTGGGAAAGAGGGCATTTTGTGTGTCACATTTCCTCCCACAGAGGCCTCTTGCTGCTGTGTGTGCAGCTCAGGGTGTGCTGCCTGCCTCGCTGGTCTCTGCCCAGAACTTGCGAACGGCCCCTCCGATAGGATGCCCCCATTGCCATGGGGCAGGCACCGGCTGCTCCTCTGTCTCTGTTCTTCCCTCAACATGGCAATGAAACTGTAGGGTAGACCCTTTGAAGTAACTGAAGTGAATTAAAATGTACAAGAGAAAATTTTTAAAATGCTCCTTTTATAGTCCTGGAGCCATGCAAGAGTTGAACTGGTCACAGGGGGTTTCTTATGATCATGTTCACTTCCTGGCTCTGATCAAGTGTGCCTGCCAGGGGCTTTCTGCAGTCTGGTCTGCAGAGCTCTAAATTCTGGAGGGCACTGTGGAGGGCTGGTCAGAGCCCCAGATTGGCTGCACATAGTGAGAGGCAACTGGCAGACGTACATAGTGAGTTTTCAGAGTGTCCAGTGAATATCTGTTAAAATAGACTCTTATACCTACACACAGGCACACATACACAGACCCACACAAAGATGTGTGGGACACACACATTCACACAGGCAAGCACATTCACACTCACCCCCCCCCCCCCACGTACACACATGAGCGCTAAGGATAGTACCCTGTAAATCCATTAGGGAGAAGAAGAATAGCATTCTTTATGTTCTCATTGTTAGCTAGGCTGCTGTCTAGCTGTGGAGTTTGTCACGTTATGTTGAGCTCCGTTGGTGCTTCTCTCCTGTCCCCTCTGTGCTCTCTGGGTGGGATCCAAAGGCAGGCTCTGTCCCGAGCTCTGAGCCTCGTAGAGGCCCCTCTCCCAGCTCTCAGGGTCCTCACTGAGGCATTTATGTGACCACTGTGAACATTTCCTCACATTCCTAGCTCAGGACCCTTCATCATCACCTCTGTTTTTTGGTTGGGGGAAGGCCTCAGTCCTCTGCACTTGCACTTGAAGAATGGGTTCCCAGTGTCCTGGTAGGGGCCCTGACCACAATAAAGCAGACGTTCTGAATGCCTTAGACATTTTACTAGAATTAGGAACTGCTGGGGCAAACACTGTTGCTATAGACTAATCAACCAAAAATATAAAATTTGCTCAGAAGTGAGAAAAGCAGAAGGATCACATTCAGAAGCAGTCCCAGGTGCTCTGCTGTTTGGGACTAGATGTCCCAAAGGAAGGGCTGGGAAAGCTGGTTAGAGCAAAGGGAGAAATGGGTAAGTGGCATAGCTCTTTGCAGTTTCAGAGTTCATTAAAAACAAGCAAATCCCCAAACCAAAGTTGCTATGGAGAATACATAATTCCTAAGGTTCAAATAGCAAGTATTTATAAAGAGACCAGAGCTAGCTGACTTTCCACACGAGGTTAACATAACCTTGGGCAGGCTGTAAGGAGAGGAGGGAGTAAACGGGAGCAGAAAATAGCAGTTAGTCACTCAAAATCTTACTTTGGGGTCTTCCCCCTACCCCTCAACACTTGTTTGGAATTTTAAATAGTAATTAAACTAGTGCACCAACAAATTGTGTTCCAAGTTGAAAGCAGGTAGGATGGGGTAACAGAAATCATCAAACTTCCGTTACCTTCCGGGGTAACGGAAGTCTTCTCCTGAGGTCCCGTTCCCTACTTTTTATTAATGGCATGTCATTGATCCATGTGAACTGACTCTCTAAATCTCAGGCTGGCTGCTTTCAAGTCACTTATAATCTAGTCCAGTAGGCAAGACATATGCATGTGAAAATGTAGATAATTGGACATATAGCTAAGAGAGAACAGAAGACACATTTTTTAGGGCTTAATATGGAGCCTCAACCATTGTAAAATGACAGATGTCTCCACACCAGGCAGTTGCTAAGTAAAACTGCCCTGGAATGCTTCTCAACAAATTTTTCTCCTTTCTAACTTTTTTGCAAATCTGTATGTTGTGCCTTCAAAAAGTGTGATCCATTGATTACATTAAAAAAGCAACAAATTTTCTAAAGGGTAACTGTATCTGCATTTACAATATTAAGGAATTGATTAGTAATCATTGCTCAGATCCTTTCTTTTTTTCCTTCTAACTGTAGCATAGAACATTGTATTTCATATAATAAAATTTCAAAATTATATCTAGCCATCTCTTTGCCTTGGAGTTTTGTTCTTTATTTCCCCATGGTTGTAGCTCAGTCATGAGAGCAAAGAGGATTTTCAGAATTTATTGACAGCCTGCCAGTAATTTGGTATTTTTGTCAGTCCTTTGCCACATTCTAGTTTAATGCTACTTTATTCAATCTATTCCATTTATTCAATATCTAGTTTTAATATCCTCTTATACCCAAATGGCCAAATTGCTAATTTCATTTTATTATGTGGAAGGCACAGTGGTTATAATTTTAAATGTTACATTTCTCCTCATTTTTGAAATAAAGGGCTTGAAATAGATTAGGTCCAAGTTTTCATGTTACAGGTTCAAGGGTATAATGAAAAGGTGTGCATCCCGTTGACTTTCAGAGCCCAGGACAAGGCAGCCATGCAGCTGAGTGAGTTGGAAGAGGAGATGGACCAGAGGATTCAGGCTGCAGAACACAAGACGCGGAAGGATGTGAGTGTGTGGGGTTCGTTCATTCACTGAGTCATTATGGAGCACCTTTTATGGACTGGGCACCAGGATCCTCTGGGTGCAGCAGGTGCAGGCTCCAGATGATGGTGATGATTTTAGGTGGTAGGTAAGGGAAAGAGAGAGAGAGAGAGAATAAATAAATAATCAAATAAATAAAGCAGATAATTTCAAAAAGTGACAAGTGCAGTTGAAAAACTGTGTGTGATAGAGAGCAATGGGGACACAGGCTGTTCAGGGAGGTCCTGGGCCAGGAGGTGAAGTGAGAGCTGAGACCTGAGGGAGAAGGCGGAGCCAGCCGTCTGGAGAGCAGGGTGGCTCAGGTGCTGCAAGCCACTGACTGACTTACTGCCCATGTGTACCGCCAGCTTTATAGCTTGATTACAGCAAAATTAAAGTTCTCTCTGCAAACTTCAGTGCTTTATAATGGAATATAAATTCCATTATAATGGAAAATGTAAAAGTATATCCTATATACTTTTATTCATTACAGGAACTCTTAGAATTGAAAGTTGGATGCTGCCTTCAGTTATTTCCATAGAAGAAATAATTATCTTTTTTTAAATAAAATATATCTGGGTGATTAATGTTCACTGGAGACAAAATAGACATATTTCTTTGAATAGCTAGTGTTAGGTTCCATTTTTTTAAAAAGCATTTCATTTTTTTTCCTATTCATTAGTCCTGTTAACTGAGAGGCATCCAAACACCTTAGTTTGCTTCCTGGCTCTGACCTGTCTATGTTATAGATGGTGCTGGAAAAATAATCTTACCTCTGAGCCTTCATTGTTCCATCTTTAGAATGGGCTCAAGTCCAGAAGTGGCCATGTAGCTACAGTCATATGGTTACTTCCACCCTCCCTGTGTAGAAGACTCGGTATCAGCCTTTGTTTGACATAAAACACTTCTCCTTTATGGAGCCTTGATGAACCTATTTAAATCAATAAAACCTTTTTTTTTCTTTTAGGAAAAACGCAAAGCTGAGGAAGCCCTCAGTGACCTCAGACGTCAGTATGAAACAGAAGTAGGGGATCTACAGGTGACAATAAAGAAATTGAAAAAGGTAGGTATGTGGTGGCTAGACTTTCAGGAATAGCTTCAGGACACCAGTGTCTCTGAGTTGTTAGTGACTAAGACCATTGGAATCACAGTGAAGCAGCAGATGGGATCGGATCTCAGTGGCAGGACTTCTTGTTTTGAGGTCCCCTGTTTCCAAAGGCACCTTTCATTTGCACAGGTCTAATACATACAGCTGTCCGTCACACCAGTGTTCTTTCCTTAGTCTTCACCAACCAAGTGCCCTCAGTACCCACATGTCTGGTGGACCGTCTGCTCGTGACAGTGGGGGTACGGTGTTTCCTGGTCACCTGTCCCTGTGTATCAGCCCCCAGCGTACTGCAAGGTACATGGTAGGGATTCAGCAAATATGTATTAAGTGAAGTGAATATTCCCCTTCTGTGTTCAAAGTTTCAGACCAGGCAGAGGTGGGAGAGAACTTGTTGAAGTGTGAGCAGAGCTGTGAATGGGGTTTGGCCTTTGCTCGTTTGGTCCTAATGAGTAGGAACGTTTCACTCTGTGGCCTGCTGCTAGATGTTCAACAGCTGGCTCTGGCGGAGGTAGAGATTTGTAGTATTTGCCAATTTCCGTGGTATACATACTCCCAATTTCAGGCTGCCAATTTCAAGCTACTGAGATGGCATCGCTGAATGCCCCGTTTGGGAAGAGATGCTTAAAACAGGCTCTTGGCTGGGGGCGCAGACTGATGCCAGCTCAGTACTGGGGCCATTTCTCCCATGTGGATTGTCTCCATAACACAGGGAAACATCTTGGCTAACATGAAAAAGAATTCTTAAAAAATAATCATCCCTGAAAATGGCATTGTGAATCTGGGGACATCACTTTGCTTCCCTGGTTGTTGTTGTGATAACTGTTAATACTCCTTCCAGTGGTGTTAATGTACAATGAGATGAAGTGATGATTAACTGTTTTGTGAGCTATTGTGATTTAAACACCTGGAATTATTAAGAATTCTCATAGTATTCTTGGAAAATGACTATCAATGTTAACCTTTTATCTAACTTCCAAAGGTCATTAGACTATACATAGGATGCTTGTATTACAGAATTGGAATGGACCAGTCACTTTATTTAGGCCAGAATCACAGATGATCCTAGTCATTGTCCTCACTTATTTCCATGCCTCCCCAAATCTTTAAGAGAATGTATTCAAGAAGAGACACACAGATTTTTCACCCCGATACAGTGTATGGTGAAGACCAAATGGCCACTGGACAGGGAGAGTCGGGAGCGATGAGCCCTGAGTCCTTACAGAGGTGGCCAGTTTCTGTCTGTAACACCTTGCACAGCTGGCTTTGTCTTTCTGACTTTTAGCTTCTCATCTGTAAAATGTGATTAATAATATAGTCTTCTGTCTAATCATAATGAAGTATTTTATTGACTTTACTGTTTATTAAGCACTTTTAAAAATAATTCTTAAAATCTAAATCTCAAACTTCTTTTAAAAAGCAGATATAAATATCCTACTTTTACAAATGCAGGCACTGACTTCCACAGAGGTTAAATAACGAAGTCACACAGCAAAGAAGCAGTGGAGTTGTCTTCACCACGTAGTTGGTGCTTCTTCACTTGTAGCAGACTTTCTTCATGCTTGATAGGGTTGTTCTGCAAGAAGACAAGAGATGATTTATGTGAGAGCATGTTAAAGGCTGTGAAGACCTACAGAAAAGTTTACAACATTGTTATAATTGCCATTACTGTCTGCCATTGATTCTAAAAACTCATTTTGCCAACAGTTTTTCTTCCCTGAAACTGGCATGCATATCTTAACGTCCATGGCTGTCCTTGGTACTGTCAGCTATGTGCAGTTAGACATAGATGTGTGAAAACCTTCAGCAGAAGCCATCAGGAAGATGAAGAAAGTCCAGTGTCAAAGTACTTAGACTTAGTGCAATAAGGCACACATTTTGATCAATGTATAAGCATTCAATTAGTGGACACCCGCAAATCCTCACATTTCCCATGGGGTGTAATCTCTTTGTAGGGAAGGCATTTTTGTTGTCCATGTTATTGATGCTCTGGAGCCAGTGGAGCCTGGAAATACTAATGAGTCAATCAGTAAGCAAAGCTCATGGACATATTGATATAATTTTGTGTGCGCATGTCTCTACCTTCACAACATACTTAAATTTTATTGATTTCAGTCATTTAATAAGAATTTCTTGAAATCACTGTGAAGAAAACATAGGTGGAAGTGACACTAATTTTGTTCTTAAAAATCTTAGACTCTAGTAAGGACAGGTAGAGCATTTACAAGTAATTACAATGCAGGATAGAAAGTGTTAAGTGCAGATAAAGTTCTAGGTGAATATAGAGGTCCAGACTCATATGCAATGTAATTGGAAAAGAAGGATTGGGTTGCTTAATAGTTGAATGGTCTCCATAAAGGGCTTTCACATTGTTTCATAGAAAACTTATTGAACAATAAAACTCCTTTTTCAAATGTTTAAATTATTTAGAGTAAAATTTTAAATGTTTATGAATTATGTGTACTTTAATGACTTAAAAAGTTGTATGATGTTGAAAACTGAAGCCCTCTAGAATTCCCATTTCTGTATGCAAGGATGTTCCTAACTTTAACTCAATAAATTCAAAGTCTGTAAACACACAACTTTTATTTGCTCTTTCAGCTAGAAGAACAGTCAAAACATGTAAGTCAAAAAGAAGACGTAGCTGCATTAAAGAAACAAATTTATGATTTATCAATGGTAAGAATCACCTCTTCACTTATAGAAATACATTTCCTGTTGACTCCATTTTCTGAACATAAGCATGCTATTATTTCAGTGTTCCAGGAATAAAAGCTTAAAGAGAAATTAATGCTATAGTCAGAGAAAGTCTTTGAAATACCTCAACCAAAGGTGTTATTTATGCAGGCTTTTCCCCTCATTGATACCCCACCTGTTGTGAACACTTATGTTTATTTTTCATTTCAAGCAATAATGGCGTGGCCTTAAACTTTCAACAGTTAACCTTGCATTATGTTTATTTTTCATTTCAAGCAATTATGGCGTGGCCTTAAACTTTCAACAGTTAACCTTGCATTCTTATAGCATCCGTTCTGATCCGTGTCCCTGGTGCAGTAACACCCTGCCCTTCCTCCAACTTTCCTCTTTCTGTTTCTTTTCTATCTTCTGCTGACCATATCTTTGGTCTTTCTATTGCCAATACTGATAACATTTGTATCTGTTTTATTTTCATCAAAAACTTTTCTTTATTTTGTTTTTAGGTTAACTCTAAAAGCCAATAATGAGCATTTCTTTTATTCTCACTGCAGAGTCAAGAAGTGAGATAGCATGAACTAGAATTGCATTCCTTTCTCTTTAGCCATGAACCCTTTGTCACTGAAAAGGGGTTCCCAGCCTCATAGTCAAGAGAATCCCCTTGATGCACCACCAGCTCTATGTTTTGCCACATCTTAGCTGGCCATGTACTTAGATCATGACTTTCTTACAGGTCGCTTGTTTTTCTTGGATTTCCTGGTTGAGGTTTTGGTTTCTTGTTGTGAAAAAGAAAACAAAACAAAACAAAAAAAACTCTTCTATCTTCACAATATCACTGACTGCTTGTAACCTCCTATCTCTTCTTCCTAATGCATAGAATTTATTTTTTTCCTCCTTAAAAATGTTAATTTTGGAGCCCACGAAGTTTCAATTCTTACTGGACTGATTGTGTCATCTTGGAATTTCTGATCATTCTAGGTAGCTGGTGTAGGAGTCCTGTGCAGCTAGGTAAATAGATCTGTTTGCCTCAAGACCTCTGCCCTGAAAAGGGGTCTTCCCCGGAGCTCTGTGTGTGAAGCTGGCTGTCAGACTGGGGGAATGTCAATTCCCAGAATGTGTGGGACGTGGATGCTTTATTCAGATGCTTTAAGCATCTCTCTGGACATATTCAGAGAGATGCTTTATCTCTCCTTATCAGGGTCATGTAGTTACTTTGTAAAAACATAAGCCCTGTCTTCTGCCTTTGGAATCAATTCTGGCTATCTAAGGTTCTTTCCTAGGGGAAGACCAGGCATAGGCTTGAGGGGCAGGATGAGTTAATATATAGATTTAATCTCTGTTTTCAGCTCCACTCTCACTCGCTGGGCTTCTTCCTGGCCAACTGTTTCCTCTTTGTTCTACAGCGGAATATTCCACACCAACTTCTGGACCTCCTTTACCTCCTCTCTCTCTCTTTCATCAGCACATTTCTGTCCAGTGTCCATTTTTCAGAAATGTTTAAGTCACTGCACTGCAGATGGGCCCTTCTTCCATTCTTCTAACTTTTATTGGTTTATTTCCTTTGGAATTTCATCTTAATGGGGTCTCAAAAGGGAAGGAAGGAAGACAAATTCATGTGCTTCATTCACCATTTTGAGCTGGAAGCTGCCAATGAATTGTGTTTAGAAAAATTTCTTAGATAAATTATTAAAGTTTAAAAAATTCTTTAAAAAATCCATAGAAAATTCTAGCTCCTTTGGAACTTCCAAAAACAATTAGAAAATTTTTAACTACATTGGTTTTTTTCTTGGCTGCAAAACTTGAACATGTTTGGTGATAGGATTTATTGTAAAAAAGTAGCCAGTCTCCATGGTCATAGGTACTATTAATTCTGCAGAATTTTTACCAGTAGTTTCATAACTCTCAAGTAAAACAGATGTTTAAATGTTTGGCTTCAGTAAATTTGCCAATAACATGCCAAACTACTGATGACAAACTCTTGAGTGTTGGAGCTTGACACCAAAAGACAAGTATTCTTTTTAAAACATAACAACTTTAAATGTTTAGATTATTGGCACTTTAATACTTTATAGTAATTTCAAATTACCTTGAGTTGATAATGTTTTGAATACCAAGCTACGAAGCATTGTGGCTGGGTGATGGTGATGTGTGGGAAAGCCATACTCTACACTGCGCTCCCTTCTCCCAGGTGAACTGAATCTAATGACCTGCACTGTTACTTTGCTCTAGGAAAATCAGAAGGTTAAGAAAGATCTTTTAGAAGCACAGACAAACATAGCCTTTCTTCAGAGTGAATTAGATGCATTGAAAAGTGACTATGCTGATCAGAGTCTGAATTCTGAAAGGTATGAAACTTCACATTTGTTTGTTTTAGTTTGAGTGGAATGCTTATTTAGATAACCGTCCTGGGGATGCACTTCAGCTATATGATAATAAAGGCTTATTTGTTAACTTTACTCATACCTTCTTTGCTTTCTAAAGATTTTACTCTCAGTGTCAGCTTTCCTAGTAATTTGAGGGGTTTTAGTTTTTTTATATAAACAGATGAATTAGTTTAATTATTGACTGGGTAGGACAGTGCAGGGCTTAACAAATGTTTGAATTAACTGGGAGCAGAAGAATATATATCACATGTCAAGAGTCATTGCTAATTAAAGGGCTTCGAAGGTAGGAATATTGGCCCTTCAACACAAGAAAAGTGAAAAGTAGGCATCTTAGGCAAGTAATTTTATTTTGTTCTGCTTTAGTTTTGCAGTATGGTATTAATAACGGAAGGCCTAGCACACATACACAGAGGCAGGTGTGCATTATGCACACAGGCACGTATTTATATATATGAAAATGCATATGTGTGCAATTGTAAAATATACATATGAGGTCTGTCCAGAAAAAATCCAACTATTGTTAACATAATGGGAATGGTTTACATGACATTGATGTAACCTGGCAGCCGAGGAGAGTGGACTGGAATGCACATGTGTGAACAGTGATGTACTCGTCAGTGGGGGCGGTAGACACCATTGAGTGAGCATGTGTGCTGTGTGGCTGTCACATTCAAAGTAACTGAAAAAGTAGAGCAATGGATCTGCATCAAATTTTGCATTAAGCTTGAACATTCCTCTGAGGAAACTATTTGGATGATTCAGAAGGATGTAGCTATGGGTAACTGGTGATTGGCAGCTTCATCATGACAATAAGCCTGCTCATGCATCACATCTCTTGCAGATTTTTTTTGTGAAACATCAAATCACCCAGGTGACTCAGCCCCCCTACATACTAAACTTGGTGCCCTGTGACTTCTGTTTTTTCCCCAAACTAAAATCATCTTTGAAAGGGGAGAGATGTCAGACCGTTGATGAGATTCAGGAAAATATGATGGGGCAGCTGATGGTGATTTGGGGGAATTGTGTGAAGTCCCAAGGTGCATTCGTTGAAGGGGACTGAGTGTCATTGTCCTGTGTACAATGTTTTTTGTATCCTGTAACTTCTTCAGAAAATGTCTGTATTTTTAATATTACATGGATGGATGCCTTCTGGACATATCTTGTATATGCATACACATATTTGCATATAAATGCATTGATATGCATAAATGTATATACACACATATATGTACACTTAGGAAAATATCTTGTTTTTTGTTTGTTTGTTGACAAACTTTAATCAGAATCAAGGTCCTATAATGGAAGGCAGTGAAACATTTATTATTTGCCATGTACTGGTCCTTGAGCTAAATGAGTTTTGAGTGTGGAGTATATGAAAAAGAAAAGTTGTGGTCTCTGCTCTTTGAGAACTTCAGATTTAGTTGAGGAAGATAAAAAGCTAAAGGATTACAGAGTTGACATAAGAGCTGAACAGTGTCAGAAACAATGCCACCAGCTGTGTCACAGGCAGGCTTCAACGCCATGAACCAAAGCCAGTGGTTCATTCCCAGTGAGGAACAGAGCCAGGTCAGTGGGGTGTGGATGGAAGGGCTGGTGGGTGCCGAGTGGGCAGTGAGGTGGGGCAGCACCTTGCATGAGGAAGCAGAGGGTGTGGTGTGGGTGTGTTTGTGGAGTCCGAGGAGGAGAGGACGCTGCAGACAGCACAGAGGAACCCAGTGGGAGCACAGATGAGTAGAGACTGGTGAAGGACGCATGTCTTTGAAAAGGTGACAAAACAGTCTCAGTGGGCAGGTTTGGGTAAGGCAGGATGGAACGCCTAATTTTCATTCAAACATAAAATATAATTTTACAGGGATCAGGAAATAATCCGAGAGTACACGGAAGATCGAAATAGTCTTGAGAGGCAAATTGAAATACTCCAGTAAGTTCTCATATAAAATGCTCGTTACATTCACATTTTACTTATTTTTTGTGAATAAGATATGTGCTGCCCATAACACAAGATGCTGCATTCTGAAGACTGGGTTCCCGCGTCCACACCTGCATCTTCTAGCTGTGCTGCATTTAGCACAGCCACTTGCTGTCTAATCCTAAATAAACTATTCAAATGCAGGCACTCGAGTATAATTCTCTAAAAGTCCTTGCAAGTCAGGTGATATGTCCAGTGTGTCTTTATTGCACTTCTGTAAAGAATAGTGGCCCTGACCTTAACGGCTTTCTCTGCAGCTCCACCGAGAGGTTGTCAGGCATCTCTCTGCCGTGCATGTCACAGCACCGGGCATACACGGCCGTTCCCTCACAATTTATTGTGCTTGGTTATGGGTATATTTTTCTTATTTTTTTTAAAAGCCCTAGTGGAAATATTATACCTGCTCTGTCAACGTCACAGCTGAGTTGCAATAATTCCTGCTTCTGAGGTCCTTCTGCACAAAACCTCTCCCTCTCCCTCCGTTTCTCTCCTTTCTACCCAGACATTATTTTCTGCTGTTTTCACCTCTTGCAAATGAAGTAAGATCTGGCTTAACAAATTTTTTCACCATCTATGAGTGGTTATTAAGTCTCACCTGTGGCAGTTGCAGAGTTGATGTATTACCATAATCCCATTCATTCATTTGTCCATTCATTCAGCAGATTTTCATTCACCACCTTTATGGGTCAGGTATGCCAAGAGCTGAGGATAGGGTGGCAAGTAGGAGAAAAAATGTCTGTCTTCGTGGGGCTAGTCTAGGGAAGAAGACAGAAACTGATCAATAATTGCATAAATACAAAGTGTCGAATGAGAGAGGTAGGACAAAGGGAAGTGTCTCCCCAGGGACATACCATAGAGAGCTTTGACCTAACCAGCAAGTGTTCCCAGTGGAGGCACCGAGTGAGCTGAGGTCCGAAGGATGCATAAGCCTTCAGCAGGGTAAGATTAGCTGCCTCCGTTGCAAAGGCTTTGTTATTACCCTCATTTCATAGAAGAGGTGGCTGAGGCTCTGCCAGGTTAAATAACTCCTGTCAGTGATGTGGAAAGGGTGCACCTGAGTTGGGATTTGAACCCATAGTCAACATCGGAGCCTTTAGCAGGTACATGGTAGTGCTTGGTGGCACCGCACCAGGCTGGGAGTGGGATGCAGGAGTAGCCAGGAAAAAGTGTGGTATAACACACCACATCCACAGCCAGGCTGCGTGCGGGGGGATAGAGGGTGGCTCGTGGTGGCGGTCTGCTCCAGGCACTTACAGAGTGGGAACCTACATGAAACCTGTTCAAACAGCGGAGTTACCTGAGGGAAGAGCAGTTCCACAGAACAGCTAATACTCCTAAAAATGCCCTGAGATCTTTAAAGAGAGGCGATACATCCATTAAGTTGTCCGTTTATAATGAATTATGATCTCAGTTTGGGAGGTGTGAAGGGAAGAGGTAGCAAGTTACAAGAGGTGGTAATTCCATGATTTGAACCTCACAGCCTGAAAAGTAAGTGCTGCCATCTACCCCCACTAATACTTCTCAGTATGGATTTCTCTCTCTTATTTTCTCTGTAGAACAGCCAACCGGAAACTGCACGACAGTAACGATGGCCTAAGGAGTGCCCTGGAAAGCACTTACAGCAAGTTCAACAGATCCTTGGTATGCTGTAGCATTTTCCAGTACCTGTTGGTTCTGGAAACAGTCTCGTGGTAGACTATTTCAATGAAAATTTTGTATTTAATTGGGGAAGAACTTACATTCACGAGAATCTATTACATATAATAATAGGGGAAGCATTTTTCCAAAATAAAAAAATATGCTACCCCTCTGAGGAAATAAATTCCTGGAGGTTAACCAACTAGGACACTAGAGAAAGGTGTATAAAAAGTGCGATCTGGGTCCTGCAGAGTTTGTATAGCAATCAGTTAGGATGTGCACAACAGCAATGACATCAGAAAAAGCGGGCTGTTTGTCCCGCGGAGGTACAAATGGGATACTGCCCAATTGAGAGGAGGGGGAGGATGCCTCTGGCTGAGGAGTGTGTTTACACGCGTTGAGTATTCTTTGCAGTAGTGAGATGATCAGAGTGGAGGCCTTGGATTTTAAACCCTCCCACAAAAACCAGCTAAGCCCCATTTAGAATTCTGAGGACCTTTGCCAGACTGCACCGGAAAGCCTCATCTCCCGCTTTGGGAGGTCAGCTTCACATTTGGGGTCCCAGTGCCATAGCTTTGGATAGGGAAGGGTCACTCCCTAAGCCAAGTGATGGTTTGAGAGGAAGCAAGTCACTAGAGGTTGGTGTTGCATGGTCCTGGCAGATCTGGGGACCCGGGTGCCCCTTTATGGTTGATGTGGTGGGGTTTAGACTGACAACACAATGAGGAGAACATACCAAAGGTGATGGTTGCATGTGTTCCCCTTGATTTCTGCGCTCACGTTTGCTCATGAAGGACACCAAAGGTTTAATTACATTAGAAGTTAAGTAGTGTGCTACAGTTTAAATAACATATATAAATAAAATATTCACATCAAGTAACAAACCATTACTTGTATATTACAGCGCATAAATAATACATCACCAGGGAATACAATTTCTAGGAGCAGTCCCAAATTTAATGGCCACTCTCCTCAGCCTCCAGGCTATGACAGGTATGTTACTTGCATTTTGTTTGAGTTCTAGATCAAAGTTGAAAGGAAAGTAAATTTGCTTAGGGGTATATTAAAACAATAGAGTATATTTCGGGCACTGATTTCTACTTCTACTCTTACTTTAGCTTTTTGAAACATGAAATAGGTAAAGATTAGTTGCAGGAAGGCCAAAGTGATTTCCTTAAGATGTTATAATGATGTTGTTTTATGTATGTTCACCTTCACCTCATCCCTGATTGTGTGTGGTTTCACAGAGGTAGAGTCAGTAAGTGGAGATTCAGGGAAACTAGTCGGTGTTTTGATATATGTGGTGTATGATGTTGACACTCTTGGCAAATGTTTAGTAGCTCAGCATAATATTATGACAGCTATGTTCAAGGGAAAGGAAATGTTCAAAACAAGTAGCAATAGAGCTAGTGTTTACAAGCTACTGTATTAAGTCACAGAGGCTTACCAGAAGTGAAAATTTAGTTCTATTTTTAATTAAACGTAGTGAAATATTGGTGCTACTATAACTTGAGATCTAGCAATAAAAACTGAAGGGTTATATGTGTGACACATATATCCAGTGTTGCTACTTAAAAAGTTACCTTGGAGCATGTCAAAGCTTGAAAGTAGAAGTGAATGCACAAGCTACAGGTTTCCATCTCTCCATTCCTGGTGCAACTTTCTGATTCATGTTCATTCCCTTTTTATTCGAGAACTCTTGGGCTAAAGAATAATGAGCTTAACATTCTGGTGATAACAAAATGGACAGGTCCCCCTTCAGGAAGGTCTGTAACCAAGGCAGTTAGTGATCACTTTTAAGAAAATTCTGTTCACAGATCACATGTGTTTATTGTCCACTGATCTGTGAATAAAAAATTGTAATGGTTTACTAGTTTGTAATAGGCTGACTGCTCTCTGATTGGGAGATGGAGGTCACTTTTACAGATGTGTGGCTGTGATTCCATTTTTCTGGGCTGATATCTTAGGTCACTTTTTGAGCACATAGGAGGTAAGATACATAACTGAAAATGATTCCAGAAATTTTATCCTGATTTATTTTTGAAAATGGTAGACACCATGAATAAGGCTCATACATACTGGACTGAGAGCCCCTCAACAGTAGATTCTAAGGGACAAAGCCATCACACCGCAGTGGCTTGGAGTGACAGCAATGTATCGTACATGTGCTCATCACCTCAGACAGTAACTGGGGGACAGGAGGTCTGACTGACGTTCCTTTTGGGGATGTCATTAGTATGATGTGAGAATTTAATGTTTTATTTTCTTTTTGATGCTATAAAAACTTAAAAGCATATTATAAATTTAATTTTGTTACTGGATTTTTAACGTGCGTATTTGTTTTAGTTTTATGTTTTTCTAAGAACTCTGATAAAATATAGCTTGTGCTATACTTTTACATATTTAATTGTAATAAAAGAATTCTTTGGTTGGGTAAGAACAGTTTACTCTTAAAATAGTATGTATGTAAGATGAGTTTGGAAAAGTCTGGTCTGTACCTATATTTTTAATTTAGAGTTTAGATGCTCAGGTAGGTGATTTCTCAATTCAGGATTTTACTTCTCTTTTATTCCTTATCGAAAACACAAATAGGTTAAAAAAAATAAAGTTCTGACTAATAATGACATGAGCTGAAGTAGTTTGTACTACATTATAATGAGAATGGTTTTTTTAGGTTCCTTATAAGTTAACCTAAAATCAGTTTCAGGAGAGTTTCGCAAGTGATTAAATAGTAGAATGTGTACACACGCATGCATGCACTCTCACCTACCTAGCCAGACAGATTGAGATTTGGCATGAAGTTGCTCTATCTGAGAGAAATCATTCAGGGTTTTGAGACTCATGTCATCAAGGTAGTCTTCCCCATCCAAGTTTTCAGCCTCTCTTTTAAGTAGGGATGTTATCCAGAAATGGACCCACTGTTCAGAATGTGATCTGACCACATATGAGTGAAAAGGTTCACATGTTCTATATTTTATTTTTTTAATGCAACTTTAGATGGCATTTAGATTCTGGGAACTTTTGTATCAGGAAGCAATTTAAAAAAAAATAGTGTCATTTAGTAAATGTTAGAGTGTCTTTATCTTGACTGATTGTTGCAGAGAAGGAACTGATATGGCTTTGAACATTTTATTTCCCCCGATGGTTAATCATGGATTACACTGTGGCTCTTGGCAAAAGTGAACACGTTGGTCTTCTGGAATCCATTCTGTCCCACTCTGGCCCGTGTGGTCTTGCGCACGGCGAGCCCTCAGGTGACGCAGTCTTCTCCTTTCTCCCAGGTCATCCCGCTCTTCCTACGTGGATGAGGACTGCGACTCGTTGGCCCTCTGTGACCCCATGCAGAGGATGAATTGTGAAGTTGACAGCCTGCCCGAGAGCTGCTTTGACAGCGGCTTGTCCACCCTGAGAGATTCCAATGAGTACGACTCGGAGGTGGAGTACAAACACCAGAGGGCATTTCAGAGGCCACACGGCACACAGGAGAGCTTTGCGGGGGATGCTTCAGACACCGACGTAAGCCCCAGAAATCACTGCCCTCCTAGGCCTCATCTTTTTTAGAGATCTGTCTCCCTGTTTGCCTTTGATCAGTCATGGGAATCCATTTTTCAGTGTTATAAATATGAAACATAGGCAGAATGTTTTTTTTTTTTTTTTCCTCCACCAAAATAAGGAGAAATTCTCATAGATTGCTGTTTGGGGCCACTTTATTTCATAACAGCATTGACTGTAGATTCAACTGTATATTTTTCTTCTCTTTAATCTATGATGTAGATGTGTAATGACTTTGTTTTTTAACAGCTAACTTTTTTTAAAAAAACAGGTTCCTGATATAAAGGATGAAGAGACGTATGGTTCAGAAGGTGTGGCTTCCGTCTTAGACTGGAAGCCCCAGGGGTCTGGTGGTGAAGGCAGCCCTGCTGGTTTTTCAAGAAAGCCCATCTTGGCCCTCTCACCCCAGGTAGGTAGTTTCTGAGACACTTTTATTCGTGAACACACATAGTTTTTTGTATCATGTCGCTTGTAGGAAGAGAACTGGCACTCCCTTTGTCACCCACTTTGGCTTCCCCCGCAGACAGACACAGTGGAAGACAGCAGACCTTCCAGCTCACAGAAGGCTTACAAGATTGTGCTTGCTGGGGACGCCGCTGTGGGGAAGTCCAGTTTCCTCATGAGACTTTGCAAGAATGAATTTCGAGGAAATACAAGTGCCACCCTGGGTATGGTTCCTTTTTCAGTTGTTAATGGGGAAATGATTTTCGTTAGCTCAATTTTATTTTCTGTGGGGATTATATACACAGATACACAGATCAGTCTCTCTGTGCATACATATACAGATGTGTGTGTGTTTCCTTGTCTGTTGAATGGTCCTCTTCTGTTTTGCCTAAGGCCCAACTTTAGGAAAGGAAGACTGGCAAAGGACAGAGGTATCTACTTAGCCAGTGAGATAAAATGTACTAAGGTTAGGGCCTGAGAGGACATTCATTCCTCTGTCCTACTGTGAGCCAGATGCTGTTGTAGGCACTAAGGATACACATTGGATGGAATTGACTGCATCCCAACCTGCAAGGATTATATCCCAAAGGAACGAAATAGATGTAAAACAAATACAAAAAATATGACGTTTAGGAAGAGGTGCACTTTTACACAAGGTGACCAGGGAAAGTTTTTCTGATAAGATATCATTTGATGTTGGTAAAATGATATCATTGATGGGTAGGTTGTCACTGTGGTCAAAACCATAGCTAGATGTACGAGATACATCTGGAAAAAGTTCAGCCTTTGTTAATATAAAGAGAATGGTTTGCATGACATCAGTGTAACATGGCAGCCAAGGAGAGTAGACTGGAATGCACATGAGTGAACGATGACTTTACTAGTCAGTGGAGGGTGGAAGACACCATTGAGTGAGCATGTGCACTGCATAGCCATTGCATTAAAATGACTGAGTAAGAAGAGCAATGAATCTACATCAAATTTTGCATTAAGCTTGAACATTCCTCTGTGGAAACTATTCAGATGATTCAGAAGGCTGTAGCTATGGGCAACTGGTGATTGGCAGATTTATCACAACAACACGCCTGCTCCTGCATCACGTCTCCTGCAGAGTTTTTTGGCAAAGCATCAAATCACCCAGGTGACTCAGCCCCCCTACAGCCCAGATTTTGCACCCTGCAACTTCTTGCCTTTTCCAAAACTAAAATCACCTTTGAAAGGGAAGAGATTTCAGACCATTGATGAGATTCAGGAAACTATGATGGGGCAGCTGATGGTGATTGGGTGAACTGTGTGAGATCCCAAGGTGTCTACTTTGAAGGGAACTGAGGTGCCATTGTCCTATGTACAGTGTTTCTCGTATCTTCTTCAATAAATGTCTCTATTTTTCATAGTACATGGCTGGACACCTTCTGGACAGACCTTGTATGCTCCCTCCCTCCTTTACAGTAGAATAACAGTACTATATTCAGAACAAGGAGAGAAGTAGTGTCCTGATTTCCCCAATTTGCATAATAATCAGTACAACAGTTGAGGATATATAAGTTGTTAATAGTTATTTTTCTTTATCTAAATTGTTCTTATTTAGATAACCAGAAATGTTTTAAAAAAGATTGATTACACTGTTCGCTATGGGCATCTTTGTAAATTTATGGTTCTTTGTTAGACTGTTCAAGATAACAAGGCTGAAAGTCCACTTCAATTTGATTCATAAAAAGGTTACAATATCTGATTCAGTTCCTAGAGAGCATGGCACATATACATATCATGTATATATATACATGTACATGTATATACATGCATATATACACACGGACACATATACATATTTGTGTATGTGTGCACACAGATATAACTGAGTTCATCTAGTTATGTCAGCAAATAGAACATAGATTTTCCCTTTGTCCATAGACTAAAACCTTCCCCAAGTCAGCCAACCTGCAGATGGTGCATCTGTGTGCACTCATGTGTTCTGGCTTGTAATTAGTATGTGAAGGTCACTCTCCATGAAGGCCATGTTCATTTTTCTCTACTACACTGGGCTCTTTGGCATACTGGCTTGAAAGTAAACACCAGTGGAATTATTTACACCACGTTCTCCATGTTCTCCTGTACTCCTTTTCAGGAGTTGACTTTCAGATGAAAACTCTCATTGTGGATGGAGAGCGAACAGTTCTGCAGCTCTGGGACACAGCCGGTCAGGAGAGGCAAGTGCTTTCCATAACGCTTCAGGCTCTGCTTCGGCTTTCACAGACAAGCTTTGTAGCACACTTGCTGTGTTTTATGCTTATAATTATGTAACTATCATATGCCATATATTATATGGTACATTAGAATTTCAGGAATGCTTGCTTTTCCACTGCCTGCGTCCTTCACTTACCTGTCAGTTGTGTGAGGAAGGGATCTTAAACTTCCACTGAGCTCATGCTCATCTGAGAGAAAGAACGTGCCCTCTCCTAACAAGAATTCAGAGACTACACCCCTGAATGCAGTGACAGTGTGAGGAGCCACTAATTGGGGCCCAATAAAAGATGGAGAACAGAACCTGTCAGCCACCCTTGGTTCGCAAAGGCACAAATTTTAAGTAGCAGACTCCCATTTGGTGACAGTGCCTAGTCTCACATTTATTGCCAATGACCAGAAGCACTGAGCATAGGTTTTAGTATTGTCTAACTCTTTGGGAGCAGAATGCATCTAATTGTTCAACAAGTACATATGGGGTGCCTACCTGTCTCTGTACCAGGCACCATTGAGGCTGCTAAGATTCGTCAGTGAATCTCTGCAGTAGGACACAGCTACCTGCCCACATGCAGCTCATGTCCTCTGGCAAACTGAGGGTTTCAACATTTAAAACATACTTGTGGCTGACATGGCCCTATGTAAAAAGAGATAAAAGACTGCACTTGATTTAGATTAAGACACATGTTTTACAGTGTGCTCTTCCCCTGGTGAATCCCCCAGCCCATGGATGCGAAGCTTTGGGCGCATCGTTACGCCCACATTGTTAGTCCTTCTCACACTCAGATTGTTTTCTCTGATGTGCATCCCCTTCCACCCTTCTCTGTATCCCACTTGGGGGTTTTGGTAGGTTTTTGCCAAGGCTGGAACTTTCAGAAATTTTGCTGTCAGTCTTGTCCTGGTTATGTTTTGGGGTTTGTAGACATTCTTGGGGTGGTTTGGCGGAGAAAATGATTGGCTTTTAAAAATCGGTGGCCCAGATTCACATCCCATTATGTTTCACTGGGTTGTTTTAGGCCTCAGAGATGGCTGTTTCACAGTGATATGCGGCCAACAGATTTTTCTCAATAGGGGCTTATTTGAGAAAATGAGAAAAAAGTGAGCATAAAAGAGGTGAATCAAGCAGCACCCAATGGACTGTTTAGAACCATGACTTAAGTTCATTTCTCTTTTCCAGATTCAGAAGTATTGCCAAGTCCTACTTCAGAAGAGCAGATGGTGTTTTGCTGCTGTATGACGTTACATGTGAGAAAAGCTTCCTTAATGTACGAGAATGGGTAGATATGATAGAGGTAAGAAATCAAAACAGAAACAGGACATTGCATGGGGAAGCTCTAGGCCGTCGTGGAAAATGCAGGTTCTCTTTTTCATCGAAGGGAATGTGATGAGAACCCACTGATGTACGGTGCCACAAAGAGCTGGATGTTGGAGGAAGAGTTCCCTGTGACACTCTGTAGTTCCGGTCCTTCTCAGTAGCTGGGCAAGTTCCCACAAGGTCAAGGACGAGACTACAGGGAATTCGCGGGAGTAAAACTTCTGGGTTTTCTTACGGATAAAATCAGAACCCTCCTGGAAGCAGGTGGAAATGCAGCCGCACTCACAAAGGAGGCTGGGGTGGCTGGGTGGATAGCAGGGCTGCGAGAACAGGGGCATCCTCATGCACTGGAAGTGCAGGTGAAACACCCCCTGGTGTGAGCACACGCAAGGCCCAGATTCCATAGCAAGTGTGTGCTCAACATTGTTCTGGGGGTGACTTAGCTCTTTCTAAATCCCAAGGCACCGCTGGAAAAGTAATTGGTGTTTTAAATGTGTATGATAACTATCTGTGCTTTCTTTTGATCAAATGAGATGGTGTCTTTCATCTGAGGAGCTTTCATGTCCTTTGGTTTCATCATAAATAATGTTCAAAAGTGGGAAATAATTTGACCACAGTTAGTGTGTTGCCAGCACTTATTAATCAACGTAAAACTATAGTTCAAGCTGTGGTTCAGCATACTTTCTCTAGGAAAAAATACCCCTGAAACACTAGACTAATACAAATTTTCAAGTCTATTGTCTATAATTTTTAACAGGCATTAAGTACAGGGGTAGCTAAACAGAGAACTTTTTACTACCTAACTGAAGATGTCTTGTGAGAAGTGACATTGTAATTGGCAATAAAACTTAACAGCAATAAATAAATGTTCATTTTGTCCTACCAAAATATCATGACTTAAAATTATAAATACAGTGAAAATGTGTTGGCATTTACATAATACTTTTTCATAAAATTTTCCATGTCATATTCATCTCTGTAACATATCTGAGAAAGGAAGAAACATAGTGTCATTTTCATTTATTATGGGAACCCTGAGGCAGTACAGAAAGTACACTGGTATACAGTTATTCAGAGTTTAGGGTTGGAGCGCGGGCTAGAGTTGGACCTCCTGGTTCAGTATGGTTGCTCCCTTGATAAAGCATTAGAGTGAGCAGCAGATTATGAGAAGAAGCTTTTGAGGTCAGGGAAAGAATTCTGAGGCACGGTCCTCACATGGAGGAGCGGCATCTGCTGTCGTTAGTCATGTCCTTGACCTTGTGGGAACTTGGCCAGCTACTGAGAAGGGCCAGAACTTGCTCCCTGGGACACAGCAGTGAGCCCAGAGTAGTGGATAGTCCCAGCTAACTGGTCCACATAAGTAGTTAAAAGTACAGCAAAACTTCGTTGTTGAAACTGTTGGAAGTAGTTTTCATTGTAAGACTGTGGATTATGCTGAAGAAAAAGAAGCCTACAGGCAAGGCCACCACAGGGTTGGAAGAGCGCGTAGTTACCCGCTGTAGCGTGTGCCGGGCCCACGACCGTAGATCGCTAAGCGACCTGCACAGGCTGGGACCTTTTCAGTTTGGCAGCGCCTTTCACAGGGTCTGAGAAGTAAGAAAACTGCATTCAAGATGAATTATTGGATTTGGTATAGAGAAAAAATTAGGGACCGCTTGGCATTTAACTTTTGTATCAGACTGGAGAGCATTATGCTAAGTGAAATAAGCCAGATGGTGAGGGACAAATACCGTATGATCTCACCTATAATGGGAACCTAATCAACAAAATGAACAAGCAAGTGAAATATAACCAAAGACACTGAAATTGAGAATAAGCTGACAGTGACCAGAGGGGAGAGGGGAGGGGATTGTTGGGGGAAAGGGTGAAGGGTTTGCAGGAACAGTTATAAAGGACACATGCACAATAACAAGAGGGGTTGGAAATGGGAGGGAGGTGGGGAGGGCTGAGGTGGTGGGGAGGAGTTGGGGGAAAAGGCAGAAAACTGTACTTGAACAACAATAAGAAATGTTGAAAAATAAAGATGAAAATACATAGTGAGAATAAAAAAAAGGAAGAGTAATGGGTGCAATGAACCTTTGCCATGGCTCACCCTTTCCAGTTTGAGGAAATTCAATAGGGACAGTTTATATGGCTGCTGTAAATATGGGTAGAAACTAATTGTGTTATCATCAGGATAGGCCAGAGGATTGAGAAGAAGTTGAGTGTCAGTGGTGAATGGACCCTCTGAGTGAATAATTAATACACTTTGATCAAAAACCACTAGGTTACAAAGTCTTGTCATACAATCATGGGTAAAATAAAATGGCCTTTTACTTATCTGTCATGAATAGTTTATTTATTGAATATTTGGGTAAAAATTGAAGGGAGATGCTTGAGACATGAGATCTCATCCTGACTTTTATACATTCAAAAACATCAGGTGCCTCCCCTGTGCAGGTGCTGCTGGGGTGCTCAGGATGTATCTGTTAATAAAGCAAGGAGCCCTATCCTTGAGGAGCTTGTACTTCGGTGAGGGAGATAGAACAAGAAGCAAACATAGATAAAGGAAATAAATAGAGTGGCGGAGAGTGATAAGTGTTACAGGAGCAAAAAGAAGGCAGGAGGGAGGCCTCAGGGCGAGGCAGTGGGCTGCAGCTGCCGTCGGTGTGGTCGGGGTGGCCTCAGGAGAAGGTGATATTTGAGTCAAGACTTGATGGAGGTATTTACCTGTGTGACTTTGGGAAGTCATTTTGATGTCAGGATTCCTGGCTTACTTAAGTGCGTATTTGATTAATGGCTTCCAAATGAGGTCCCTTGGATCCTGAGCTGAATGCCAGAGAACACAATTAATTAACACATTAAGGGGTGGGTGGGGTAGGTTTGGAGAGCGCCTTTTACTCCCTCCCCACTCTGCTCTGAGCACGCGCCGGTGCCTTCAGTTAGAGGACAGTAGCCTGAAGAGAGGGGCGTCAAGTGTGAGTTCATGATTTCTAAGGCATATTTCTTGATCCTGTCCTGGGTATGGCACCGAACTGAACGAGCACCTGGGTGTCTTTAGGCGTCGCAAAGAGTAGCTGCCACGTGCCTTAGCCAGGGCTGCTGTTTCTCTCGCTTAGGACCCAGAGACGCATTTTTCTGGCAAGGCAGATTATATTCTCTTACTCGCATCATAGCCCGCTGAGGTGGGATGAGCCTCTTACTAACCACTTCATATTACACAGGGATATGGAGGCAAAAACAGGAAAAGACCTGCCTGATTTCACACAGCCAGTGAGTGGCCAGAGGTGGTAGAGGTGGGGTCTCAAACTCAGATCTGCCTCTCACATCTTACATTTCAGCCCAGCTCCGCTGAGAGTGTGGGACAGTGTGGCGGTTTGCATTTGCTGTTTTGGAAGCATTATCCTGAGAAGCTATTACTTTGAATAGAGTGGTAACTGATGCCTCATAAGAAGAGTATTGACTTTTAGGACCTTCTTGCTTTGCTCTAGTAAACCAGAGAGCAGCAAGTGTGGCAGTATCAAGCTCCATTTTGGTCCCATTGTAGCTGAGGGACTTGTGTGTTTTGGATCTGGGGTAGTCAAGTTGACTTGTAATCACTATTGTTCAGAGTGGAAGTTGTAGAAAATGATGTGGGCACTGCAGAATTAAGTAATTCGGGAGTCATGCTTCTCAAATTCCTATTGGTTTGTGTGTAGAGTGGGAAGGGGAATGCAGTCAATTTAGAGCCTGGCCCTTACTAGTTCTTACTTGGAATCTTTGAATTTCAGTGTTCTCACCTGGCAGCGGGGAAACATTTGGCTCTTTTTAGAGACTTTGAGGTTTAAGGGTCATAGCCATAAGTCAGGTGGCACACGGGGGCATTTGGATATGGTGGCTGCTGTCGTCCTCGTGGTAACTTGTCCAGTGTTTGATGTGTGTACACTTTCTTTCTTTTCCTTGTGATAGGATGCAACCACCGAGAATATCCCGATCATGTTGGTGGGAAACAAAGCTGATCTTCGTGACACTGCTGCCGCGGAGGGACAGAAATGTGTCCCAGGCTACTTTGGAGAAAAACTGGCCATGGTAAGAGTGAGAGTGGGTCCAGACTGGGACACGTGTTTTGCCTTTGTCTGCCTCCGCTTAAGAGGTTATTTGACGAACCTGCACCCAGCTTAACGGGGATTCCGTCCTTGTGCGGGCGGAACTCCCAGCGTCTCCCACTTGGTGAATATAAGTAATTGCACTAAGGGTTAAATCCCTTGTCCAGGTAAATCGGTCACTTGATCTTTTCCTCCCATTGACTACTGTTGGCAAAGAGGAGCCAGAATTATCATACCTTCCTCCTCACTCTCACCCAGTTCCTGGAATCCTTCTCTAGCCCTGGAATCCGGGTAAAGGAAAAGAATGGGTGTCCTATTTTGAAAAGAGGGGTTTGAGTCCAGGGGGTTACAATGCCTACGGGCAGGAGATGGTGCAATGTGTCACCTGGTTGAAAAAGAATAGGGAAGCTTCTTTTTTCCTATCAGATGTGTGTTTAGTTGGAATAGATAGTCTGTACTTATTTTTGGCTTGCATCTGTGTAGAAGATGTAGCTCACTCCTGTCCCAATGATGCTTGTGGGCCATGTTCGTCCTCCTGTTGTCATCAGTGTTCCAGAATGCTGTGTGGCCCTCCTCTGGCTCGTCCTACCCTACATGGATCAGATGTACCTTGGGTCAGATGACAGGTTCCTACCGGAGCAGCCTGATGTGACATTGCTCTCAATGTTGTCTGTAGTCAGCACCATGAAAGGACTTCTCTGCAGTCCATGTGCCCTTTAAAAAGAAGTTTGAATTTCACTCTTCTGAGTTGGGGGATCCTTCCTGCTTTAAGTTTTAGAACTGTGAACCAAATGTAAACATGAAATCGAGGTAGTGACACAAAAGAGATTTATTCAACACATATTTAATTGTCTCCACCACGTGACAAGCACTTCATTGGGTGCTGAGCAAAGACTAGATAGAGAACAAAACACACACTCGTTGCCCTCCCAAGTTTACTGCTGGGGGGAGACAGACATTCCATGCACGTGATCACATGTCAGACTCGGTCCCACATGCCGCCTTGGAGACCTCACAGTGGCCATCTGCATGATGGTTTCTTCCCTCCCCACGGTTTCTCAGATTCCAAGGTTTGCTTGCCTCTGCCTCTCATCATTTACACCCTCCTGGATGCTCGGAGGCATTCTCTTTTTCACCCCATAACATCACGGCCACAGAACTCAGCAGCAGCACTACTTGTTTCTACTAGAAACCCATTCATGTTGTGAGGTTTTATAGATGTGTCTGTGGACTCGGGGGCTTGTGGGAAAGGTCCCACAGTGGAGATTTCCCCACTGTTTGGTTCCTCTCGCTCCCTGCTGCAGAGCAGCCATCGCATCCCCCTCTTATCCCACCCGGGACTGTGAGACCCCTACACAGGCCGCAGCGCACACCCTTCTTTTTTCCTAAGGGAAATTGCCTGCGCCTTGGTAGACGAAGGTGCACAATAACTTCATCAGTTACAACTGTGGCAAGTACTGTGGCAAGTACTGTGCAGGGTTAAAAAACAATCTTCAAGGGAGGATTACTTAAGATCCTAAAGGTAGGTAGAAGTCAGTCTGGAGAAGAGTGTTGATAACCTAGCCAATGGGAACCTCAGGTGCAAATATCCTGAGATGAGAGGGACTTTGGGGCATTGGGGAAATAGAGGAAGCGTCATGAGTGAGTCATGGTGGCAGGTAAAGCGGGGAGGTTGGCTGGGGCCACCTAGAGGCTGCTAGGTCTTGTTGGGCATTGTAACGCATTTGAACGTTACGTGAAGTAGAACGGGAAGCACTGAAAGGTTTGAAGCAGGAGGGTGATGTGATCAGTGGTCATACACATAACCAGTGGACTGATAGAGGACTAGAAAATGTCCGTTGGTTTTAGCAACATGCAGGCTGCTGAATTGTGATGGGAAATGATCGTGTGTTAGCTGCTGGCCAAAGGGAGATGCACTTCTGATGGACTTCTGAGTGGTTATCTTAAGCTATCATTTCTATTTCTCTGAGATGATTTGATAGCAGATGTTGTGTAACGTGTGTGTGACTATAGAAAATGAGCACCTTAAAGCTTGAAATTTTGTATTGTGGGTTTTTTTTTAAAATGCAAACTATAAACTACCTTGAGTAGGAACAGTTTCTGTAATAAAGAGGCTGTTTAATTATTGAAACTCTGAATCCAATTTCTTAGCAACTAGTCACTCTTAGCGTACTCAATAGGAACACATTTTTATTTACTGATTTATAAGCCAAAATTTTAGGAAACTTAAACAAAGGCTTTGTTTAATAGTGTACACTTCTTTCCCTCAGACCTATGGGGCTTTATTCTGCGAAACAAGTGCCAAAGATGGTTCGAATGTGGTGGAAGCTGTTCTCCATCTTGCACGGTAAGGTTTTGTCTCTTATTTTGAAAACTGGGTGTAGGATTGAATTTCCATTGAGTTGGTGAGCACGTCAGACTTCCCCGTAACGTGACTATGCATTGGCAAGTGCTGTCTAGCCTTTCAGCAGTGGTTAGGGAAACAAACAGGTTTTATAAAAACTGGTAAGGCTGTACGTTCCCTGTGAACGTTGGCAAAATACCTTCACTGCCAAACAAAGCGGGTGCATCTGAGGCACCATTGATATTTCTGCAGAATGTCACCACAAAGCTAACAGTTGACTTGTATGAATCATTTCCAGGAACCAGACTCTAAACACAAGAGACTGTTATGAATGTGACTAGTGTGACATTTTCCAGGTAAAGGAAAGAAAGCCCCAGTAAAGCAGATTGTGTATCATGCCAGTTGGAAGCACTTGATTAAATTTATTACACAGGTAATTATTCAGCTAAGGCAGTGGTGTTAATAATAAATAACATTTTGTGATGCAGATTAGAATAAAATATTGCATTCTTGAGGAACTTGGGTATAAATGTGTGTTTTAATCTTTAGAGTACTCTTGGGAAATAACAGCATTGTCTGTTATAATTACTTCTTCTGCCTCGTTTTCTGCCACAGATAAAAAGATGAGTCTTTACTCGTCTAAAGGAATTGAATATACAAGAAAAAACACCCCAAAATATGTGCCAATGAAATCCAGGCCAATGATCTTTAATTGCTGACACAGTAAAAATGTAATTTTAGGTGTATAGTGCTTTTCCTGATCATTTGTGAGATTTTCAAGAATCTTAACTCTAGTATGATAATTGGCCTCTTCTGCTAGTATACATTGACAGTTACAGTACTTTGCATTGTTTTAAATGCTGATTTTCTATTAACGACTTGATGTTTATGGTGCTTCCTAGAATAGAACTCCTTTAATAGAAGGCTTGGACGGGACCCTGAGAGAACCAGGAAACAGGCCCGGGGACCTTCATGCCTGCCTAGGATGAGTTTGTGTCAGGGCTTGGAAGATGCCTTGAGCTTGAACTCTGAGTCTTTGAACATTATCTCCTTTGACATCAGTCAGAGAGAGAGCCACCTGCTCCCACCACACTGGAAATCTGGAAATCATTTTTGTTTAAAGCAGAAACAGCGCTAACTTTGATTATGACCTAGAACAGGTAGAAAAAGAGCACACAAACATTTAAGCGTATGCATTCAAGTGAATAACATGCTTTTTGCTTCTGATTAGTAGGAGAATCATGGGCTACTATCACATTTGTCAAGAGCTAAAAGAAAACTTCATGAATTAGGTGAAATAGTGGATCCCATGCACCTTTGGGTGCACAGCCATTTTGGTCAAACAGGATACATTTAGTAAACGGTGAGGGGGATATTCAATGATATGAACTAAAGATGGAATAACTGCTGAGCTGGTAGGTGTTTTCCTTTTTTTTTTTTTTTGGATGGTTGTACTGTGTTTCATTAAAATGTACATGAGGATTCCTGGATGGAGATGATGTGCCCTTTGAGGTAGGTGGTGTTCAGAGAGGGTCTTCTGGGCACAGGGTCAGCCGGGCGCTCAGTGCTGCCTTCGCCCCAGGCAGTGTGGTGCTGAGTGGCTGCCCTGTCTGAGCAGGAGCGGATGCTGCTGCGCGGGCTCTCTGTGTGGCTGTTGGCTGTTGGCTGTTGGCTGCTGCCCAGCGTGTTAGAGGATTGTGGTGTCAGAGGCTCAAAGTCCAGCCTTAAATCTACCCCCGAGTAGCTGTGAGGTCCTGAACTTGTCCCCATCTTCCTGTAGGCATCTCTAATCTGTAAGATAAAGGAGGGGGCTGAAGAGAATGATCTCTCGGGCCCTTGCTGGTTTTGACAGTCTATGATTCTATAGACAGTAGCCTGTACGCCACTGAGTAATACAATCACTGTGTAATGCTGCCTTGTCTGGTAGGGTCCTATTAAAGCTAAATGACTCCAAATTGCTGTGGTCACGCCCAGAGTGCAGAATCGTTTTCTTTATTATATCATAAAGATGGGAGAGGCTGTAAGCTGTCTGTCCCCATTTGCTCCTGCAGCTCTGTTTGTGGTGTAGCTCCCACTGCGGGTTGGGTTTGCTTCAAAGCGCCTGTGCGTGGAGGCATCTCGGTAACCGGGGCACTTCCTGTGAATTCCTTACCCAGGAGTTTATTCTGTTGTTGTTATTGCATTACAGCCTGGCTGGAGGCCTCTAGGTCAGTAATTAGTGTTAAATATGAAAATTATACAGAAGGCAAGTATGTAAAGACTTTCATTTACTTTATACTCTGCCTTCAGATTTGCTTGTCAAAGTACCTAAGTCTTAAATAGAAATGGTATAGACGCCACAGGTTAAATGAATATTTGAAAAGTTGTCCACCCTTCAGAATATTATTTAGAATACAAAACATGGATGTTCTTAATTCAGAGCTCATAAGACAATCCCCAACACAGTCCCTTTTACACCATGTCATGTCATAGAATGTGAAAAAGGGTGGGTTTATGGATTTGCACTGTCTGAAGGATTTGTTTTCAAAGGGAGGCCAAAAATGTTTGGTTGACAACATGAACTACTACTCTGCCTTTTCTCAGAAAACCTTTCAATCCCAGGAAAAGTTTCTCTTAGAAATGCAATTTTGCAATTTCCCTGTAGTCCTGGTAGGACATCCACATGGCCATTGTCCTGTGGTAAGTAAATTTGCCATTAACAGAACTGCAGGCTTTAAACTTTTTTCAATTTGTTCAAATTCCACAGGCATTAAATTGATCAGTGGCCTGAAATTTGAAAATCATACAAGAAGCTCAGGCTGATGTATCAGTTCAGCACAATTACTGAGCCCTTTGGGTGTAAATGTGTTTCCAAGACTGAGCCATTTAAAATGTGGTTGTTAAGCATATGGTAGTTTTGGGTGAAGTAACTTAATTTTCCCAGCCTTAAACCTGTTTTAGATGTTTGGAATCATAATCTTTCTAATTTCCTGGAAGTGAGACATGCCTTTATTTTTGGTGAGTTAAAGAAACTGAAGGCCAGATGAACAGTGTGGGCGCCTACTTTTCTCCCTTCCTGTTTGCTTCAAGTTCGATAATGTCTGTGTTGTTACGAACACTCAGCCTATGAAGGCCCCATACTTGGTTAATAGAGGTGTCTAGGGAAAAAGACAGGCTGTACAATTTAACATTAGTGGGGAGGGAAAAAGAAAACGTATGACCAGATAGCCATGTGCTCTGTAGGTGATAGAGACCATCGCACCTCCCAGAAAGGAGAGATGTGAGTTGTCTTGTGAGGATGCTAGGATTATTGTACCCATTGTGCAGATAAAAAAAATTGAGAATTTGGATGCTTCATCTTGCTCACAGTGACCCAATTGGGACTTCTCATGACTAATATGAATCACTGGCTTGCCATTTAAATGTTAATAATTTTAGGATTCTATTCTTCACCCTCTTCCTCTTTACTCTGTCTCTCTCTGCCTAATGCCTTCCATCCCCATGGTTTCTAGAACTATCTCTAGCTGGTGACTTCCGGTTTCTGTATTTTTAACCTCCACCTCTTTTTAAAATTCCGTAACCATACTCCCACCCAACAACTAGAAATTCCATAGGCATGACTGAGCCAAATTATCCAAATCCTAATGTGTTAATTTTTCTTTAAAATCATTCCTCATTCTCAGGAAACTACCAAAATTATAATTAAAAAGAGTAACATAGAGTCAGTCTTGACTCCTTTCTCTCTTCCTTTATCATCTCTCTGTAGCGGATTCTGGGGCCCTGTTGACCTCTCTCTACTCTCTCTTGAAATCGTCCATGTTTTCATTCATTCATTTATTCATTCATACCCATTCCATCTACATGTCTGTCTGTCTACCTCTCTCTATTTATGTGCCTGCCTGCCTGCTTTCCTTCCTTCCTTTCTTCCGTCCCTGAAAATTTCCTGCCTCGGATTTTCTTACCTGGCTTTAGTGCAGGAAGCATCTAAGATTCTGCCTCAGCATTTCTTTGACATCAGTTCATTCTCCACCCCACAGTCAGGATAATATTTATAAATGAAAGTCCAGTGAATACTTTCTTACTTGCAACCCCACATAGCTGTCCTACCAACAGCGTAGAGTCCAAGTTCCTTAGCAAGTCGCTTAGTTTCTTACAGTCTAAACCTCACCTACCTTTCTGATTATATGTCTTATTTTGCTTCCCAAATGAATGATAATCTATAGACACAGCAAACTTTGTTTCTCGTCATGGCCAAGCTCTTTTATTCATTCCTCTTGGTTTTGTGCATGCTGTTCCTTGCACCTGGAATGTCCTTTCCTCACTAACTAAAGGTGAATTGCTAGTCTGTCAAGAGGTCACTCTGCTGTCAGTCTCCAGCAAGCTCCACCTCCAGGAGGTCCTCCTTCCCTACACCCAGCCCCCTGCGGAACACTGCGCACTTGTGTGAAGCAGCTCTCTTAGGACCTGGTATCGATTTATTTAGACCTCTGGCTGTCTCTCAAGGCTCACTGACTGAGGATCCCTGAGCTTGGCATAACTTTGATGTTTTACCAAATGACCACATTTGGAAGTTGTGTTAGTTTTCTATTCTCCCTGTTACAAATTCCCACTAACCTAGAAGTTAAAGTGACAAAAATTTACTGTCTTACAGTCCTGGAGGCCAGAAGTCTGAAATGAGTTTACCCAGGCATGAGGAGTGGAACTCCAGACCCCCTCCTTTCCTGAGTCTTTGTCACCTCACCCGTGAGGTGAGGATAGTGATGCTCACCTGTCAGGCTGAGCGTCCCTGTGTGTGGTGTGTATTAAATAAGGAAGCATGCCACACAGCGCTTATTAGTTGGCCTTCAGCAAGAATTAGTTTCCCTTTTTTTCCTTCTCACAGTGCAGTGGTTTTCAAAAGTTGGCACCTTCTAGACCTATGCTGACCAATTTGGTAGTCACTCGTCACCCAAAGTATGGCCAGTTCAAATTCACATATGCTGTGTATATTAAATAAATACTGGATTTTGAAGATGGTATAAAGAGTACGAAGTACCTCATTAATATTTTTGTAGATAACATGCTGACTTGATAATATTTGTGGCCTACTGAGTTAAGCAAAATACATAATAAACTTAATTTCACCTGTTTCTCTTTACATTTTTTTAGTGTGGCTACTAAAAATTTAAAATTATGTATGTGGATGACATTATATTTCTATTGAACAGCATTGCTTTGCTGGGCATTATCGATTCCCAGTACCTACCACTCTGTAATAAGCCACCCCAAAACTTAGTCACCTAACACCACAGCCCCTTTTATTTTTGGAAATTACCAGAATTGGTGGGATATCAGGTGGAAGGTTCCTCAACTGCCCTCATTTTGGGTGTCACCTGTGTTTGTAGTCAGATGGCCACTGGGCTGTCTCAGGCCTGATGTCTGCCACCAGAGTGCTCCTCCAGTGTCCTCTCCTCCCCCAGGCCCCTCTGCAGGCCTCACTCCATTGAGGAACCCTGGACTTCCTAAATGGCAGCTCGAAGCAGCCAGGCCTTGGCACCACCTGGCTTCGAAGTCACAGCACGCCATGTCCTTGGCATTCCATGGGTCTGAGCAGTCACAGAGCCGTCCTGACCATGGGAGAGGGGCAATGGGGCAGTGCCAGGCACTGACAGGGAAGGGCAGAATTGTTTGGGGATGTCTTGGGGACTAGCTGTCTTACTCCTCTCACCCATGGAGATCGTCCTTTGGCGTGTCTTGTTGAAGGTGGGACTTAAGGATCTGCATATCTTACAAGCATCCCCAGTGGCTTCCCTAGGGGGCTTTTATAAGATCATGGAGACCTTTTGTCAGTGTCTCCTCTAATGGTTCATTCTAAAAGAAATTTAGGAAGACACAGAAGGAAGATTGTTTTTATTGGATTTTAACCATCCATTGTTATCTCCATGATCATGTATAATTAAAGAGTGGTTTTAAAGTCATCATTGCTTTTGTTATTGTAAGCAATTATCAGCTGGGGATGTGGGCCAGGTTGCAGGCTGTTAAGAAGCAGGCTGTGTGTATGGTGGACTGTAAAGCATGTGAAACCACAGGAGAGAGCAAGAGGGGTCTGCAGTGTGTGTACACACGTGTGCACACCTGTGCAGGCATGTGTGCGAACCTGTGACCTGGGGCTCAGACTGCAGGCGCTGGAGCCAGCCTGCAGGGTTTGAATCCCAGCTCTGCCACTTCTCCAGCTGTATGACCTGAGGGAACTCCTCATACGTAAAATGGGCACCACAAATTCATACGGTTCCTGTGAGGATTAAGTAAGTCAACGCCTATATAAAGCATTTAGACCAACGTCTGGATGGTACACAGCGCGTGCTCAGCAGTGCAGTGCTTGTTTCTGCAGAGCCATTGTGGTGTAGTTTGTACCTCAGTAGTCCCCTCTCTGTCTCTTCCTCCACTTGGACCTCTGCCTCTACCTCTCTCTCTCCCCAGGGAAGTGAAGAAAAGAACTGATGAGGATGACAGCAAATCCGTCACCAACCTGACTGGAAGCAGTTTCAGACAGTCAACCCATATGAAGAATTGTTGCAAGGGGTAGGCCTGAACCCTGCGGCCTACGAAGTCTTCGTTTCCGGAGCACAGAAGCTGTGGGACTTGTGCGTGCGGCCTGCTGACACCGTCACATGGGGAGTTGCCGTGTGGAAAGTCTGAACTGTGTTCTCGGTCCCTCCGGAACCTCGGCTCTTCTTTGCTGCGTTTCCTTGAACAGTTCGGCTGTCTGGTTAAATATACTTGTCTTGTCCTAACAGAGACTTAAAAGATAATGTGTAAGTGTGTTTAAGTGCTAAAAAATCACATGCTCAGATCAAAGCTGTAGAAAGAAACTCTCGGATGTAATTAGATCCATGTGGTAGCTGATACAACCTGTGATCACCTGTCCTACAAATAGTTAGCACTAGAGAACTAGTAAACAAAGGTTATCATCCTAGCTTTGCTGTTAACTAGGCTTGTGGCCTCAGACACATCCTTGCTGGCCTTGGCCTTGGCCCTCACTTACATCCTGTAGCACTTTTTTTTTGGCAGTGGGAGGGAGTGTGTGATAGCTCACAATTAATAAGGACTCGGGTTGTTTGTGCTTTTAAAATATTGGAGTATTGACTTTTCTCACTTCTGAAACAAGAACAGAATTTAACTGAGAAAAATGGTAATTTTCAGGCTTCAGTAGAGACAGAAAAATCTATTTTTCTATGCATGGAGAAGAAAACATTTTTGTGACAATAATAGTTCTCTATCAAAGAGGGTATTTTATGAGCTCAGAATACTTACAAAGTCTGTGGGTTAAATTCAACGTTAAACATTCTAATAAAAACATAAAAAGCCACATACTATTGAAAGGACAAAGCCCAGGAAAGTTGTCACTCTTCACTTAAAAAAATACACATTTGAGTGGCTGCCAGAGACTGGGGAAAGGGAGGAGCTGAGGGTGAGTAGCTGCTAACGGGTACCTGACATCCTTTGGGGGTGAGAGAATGTCCTGGGATTACATTGTGGAGTTAATGGTTGCACAACTTTGCGAGTACACTAAAAGCCAATGAATTGTATACTTTAAAAAGGGGTGAATTTTATGATATGTGAATTATATCTCATTAAAAAATACATTAGTCTTTAGAACTATTTAACATTTTTGCCAAGTGAGAATATGTATGCATACTTACTTCAAACCTTCCCAGGGTTTAAAAGCATAATCTCCAATATAATGCAAGTCCCTTCACTCCCTACCTGCCAGCATTCGCTTCCTTGAGTAATGAACAATGAAAGAAGTTATTATGCATGGTTTTTGGACACGTCCTCTCTTTAACAGAGGAGGTGTGGTTAGGAAAGGAATCGGAGTCCTTCGATTAATGTGACTAGTGACTCATCCTCACCAAGGACCTGGTAGGTCTTGCTCTCCTTCTAGAACCTGCAATACCTCCCACACTTCCCCACTGAAGTGTCTCTAAGAACAAAGGGGTCAGTATCTGACCCTGGGGTAGGTCAGCAATGCTGGGTGTTCGGTTTTTGGTTTTCAGTGGCCTGAACCAATGAAGTTATTTCCAACCAACGATCTGAACTTACTTGGTTCATATAGGTCAAGGCCCCAAGTAGTTGCTGAAAAAAACTGAAATAATAGCTTTTTATATGTAAGCTAAACACGTTCCTTTTTATTGAATTAAAACAGTTCGTTATAGAAATTCTTCTCCTGTTTATGATTTTTATGATCAAACCACACTTCATTTTTATTTTAATGGAAGTTGACAAGGTACGTCACACACACTGATTGTAAGTCGCCACGACATCATTTGGCTTTGAAAGCTTGCTGCCTCTCTATTGAGGACATCTAGGTTTTTGTTTTTTTTCCCCTGGAAACTTGGATCTGTCCATCAGAACTCCACCATGGATTCCTGTTTCCTCTTTCATGGTTTTTGGTAGTTAAAAATTATGAGAAAAAATCATGTGTTTGACCAAAAACAATGCCTTGTTGGGGGGAACTGTCACGCTGAGGGGTGGAGGAGTGGTAGGTATTTTGGGGGTGCAGTGAGATGGGAGCTGTGCCTCTGCTGCCTGCCTAGGTGACCTCTGTGGAGCCAGGTTCGGAGGGACCTGGCACGCATGTCACCTGGGCCTCATGTTCGGGTGTTTGGTGGAGTTGCACAAAGCTGTGAGTACGTGCTATCATGACGCCTTCCTTTCCCCTGAAGTGTTCCTTTGTGTTTTACCATCTGCACCTGTGAGCACGCCTTTGCTGCAAAAGTATTACCTGGGCCAGCACATCCGCACTGTTTAGATTACACAGGCACCTTTGATAGACAAAGCAGTCGTCTTTAACTGCTCAAACATGGATAAATATTTTGGCAACAAAATCCACATTGGACCCTTATAGCTCTGGGTAGCAATCTTGTTTAAAGAAAAGCTACTTACAGCTCTTTCAGCTGCATTGCTAGCAAATTGTGATTATTACCAGCATTTGATTTGGTGAAGGTGTTCTCAAATTGAAAGCATATTTTCATTAAGAACAAAAATACAGTCATGCACTGCTGAAGGGCTGGGATACGTTCTGAGAAGTGCTTTGTTAGGCAGTTTTGTTGTGCAAACACCACAGTGCACTTCCACGAACCTAGGGGGTGTAGCCCACCACACACTCAGGCCATATGGTATAGCCTGTTGTTCGAGACTGCAAACCTGTACAGTGTGCTACTGTACTGAATACTGTAGGCAGTTGTAACTCAATGGTAAATATTTGTGCATCTAAACAGAAAAGGTATAGTACAAATCAGTATACAGGATAAAGTGTGTGTGCCTGTGTGCAGGAGTTGGAAGAATGGGTGGGGGAGGGCTGTGGAGGGAGGTGCTGTCAGAGGGAGAATGGACGTCAGAAGAAAGGAGGGAAGAAGGCAGAGAGGGAAGAAAGACAAAGGGAAAGGAAGGGAAAGTGGAGATCGAAAGAGGCCTGCACAGATAAAGCTGGAGAGGAGATACAATAAAAGGGAGAGGGGGAAGAGAGGGCCGGGGGGCCTAGACTGCTAGACTGGGAGGGAAGAGAGAAACAGGAGGGAAGATGAGTTTGAGCACAGAGGTGCGCACGCGCGCGCGCATGCTCACGGGCGGGTGGGCAGCATGCTCAGCCTCCCTGTCTATTTAAACCACTCAGAGCAGTAAATTCAACATCTAAGTTGGTCCAGCCTTTTCTTTCAACATTGTGAACAAACTTTTTGCTTGTGATCCATTCTAATCTTACGGGACCCCCATTGAATTTTTGGTCTGTTCTCATGTGTGGCATAAGACTGTATTTCATGGTTTTAACTTAGATTAATTTGATACTTTTGCATAGTTCAATGCAAGTAACTCATCTTGTCTGAATTTTGCCTTTGAGAGCTTTTAAAATCACAATTACGCTGCGCTCCTTTTTTATGTATCCTGACACATTGGATAATATTTTAATTTCATTACAGGAAAGAATGTTGGATAAGTAGATGTTTTTCACTGTTAACTTTTAGCCTCATGCATTTTCATAATTTATTTTTTCCACTTGCTGCTTTGTATGACATATGTGACATTTGATTATTTAATACAAAATGTGATTTGCATAAACTCAAGTCACATAGCCCTCTTGCTGAAGATAAAATTGAGGTTAAAGATAAAGATTTATTTTCATATTTGTACTGAGATCAGTTTCAGAGTGATCATTTTTTGTGAGGGTTTATTGTATATATGTGTTGGAAATTTCATATATATGAAGTAGGCCTCTGAGTATAAAATAATTGTTTTATGATTTTGATTTATATGGGCTTATATTTTCATAGTATCAGCCATATTTCATTTATACTGTTTATTTCTTTTCAAACCATTAATAATTATACCTTAAAGGGTAATTTTTATAGCCATGCTAATGTCCAAGGAACTACAAATATTTTCTACATTCTACATTAAGTGAAGCAGGCTTCCTTTGCCCTGTGGTGTATTTCCTTCAACTATGCTGCAGGCATCCCTGAAGTGATTTTCTTTTTTTTTTTAAAGGTTTTGTTTATTTATTTTTAGAGAGAGGGGAAAAAGGGAGAGAAACATCAATGTATGGTTGCCTCTTGTGTGCCCCCTACTGGGGAATCTGGCCCACAACCCATGCGTGTGCCCTGACTGGGAATCGAACTGGTGACCCTTTGCTTCGCAGTCTGGTTCTCAATCCACTGAGCCACACCAGGCAGGGCCCTGTGAAATGATTTTTGTTCTAGGAGGCGCATAGGTGAAACCAGGCCTTTAAAGCACTTGTCTCGTGGCCTGGACAGATGGCTGGTGGGAGACAAAAATATACATGTGATGGCTGGTGCTATGGCACTCCAGGTCGTCTTGGCTAATGTGGCAGCAGGTCCGCTAGTTTGGAGTGTGACGGCCAGGAATAGTGAAGCTTTGGTAGAAAAATTTCAGGATGTGCTCTGGCCATCCCCATGATCTCAGGGGTTAATCTCTTTTTCTGACTCCCATCTTTCTCCCTCTGCACCCCCTACATGTTACCATCTCAAGATTACTAATCATATCTGCCAACTCCTTTTGCCATTAAGGTAACATATTTCAGATTCTGTGAATTAATACTTTGGCAGGTTATTATTCTGTGTACTGCAACATCCACAATAATTTTGTACCTTTACCTTGTCTCAATTTCCAAGTTATTAGATAATCTAAGTTTTAAAAAGGAACAATGCTTTACTCTTTACTAGTTCACTTTTTAATCTTTTAATTTTGAAATCCTAAATAAGTGCACAACCAAAATTTTCACTTTGTCTATATGAAGTGTACTGATGAATTTTAAAATTTCCTGAATGCTCTTTGAGAACCAGAAATAGGCATTTATCATTTCAAACATTAAGTTTAACTAAACAACCACAACCTGACACAGAGTTGACCAACTAAACATTTATGCAGCACCGATTAGGGGGAGTGCTCGCTGAAAGGCTGGGCAGAAAGAAGCAAAAAGCATGCTTCCTGTTCCTGAAGAATGTATCATTCAGTTGACAGGATCACAAAAGAAGTCATCTCTTCAGCAACTGGAGGAAATGGAGCCACCGATAAATTCCAGCTGCGTGGTAATGGGGAGAGTGTGCATTCTCACAGGTTTCTCCCCCAGCCACTGGATTAACGTGTGCCCTGTGCCTCTTATCTCTTCGAGGCTGTGCAAGTGGTTGTAAACAGATGCGGTCCTTTGAGCAGTTTATAACTCATGAGATTATAGACTCGATGGGACTTCCGTGGGAGCACTGAGCAAGCACACAGATGAATTGCTGAACATATACATCGGCATGTGCAGCTGACCTTGTGCAGATAGTCTGTCAGAACGGGTGCTAGATACCCACCGCAGAGCACCTCGGAGCATCAGCTGGACGTGCGGTCAGCTCAGATTCAGGCAAGGCACAGGGAGCATATACATTTCTTATTGTGGATGGGAAAATGAGTATTTCCTAAATGTTTACTGTGCTCTTCAAGCTTCCTACAGATCTTCTCATGTTACTCTGGCAGTAACATTCCTGTTTTAACAGAGGAGGAAACAGGCTTAACTCTAAACTGCTTCAGGGCCTGAATAGAGCTGGGATTCAAACGGAGGTCTCTTCGAATCTTTCCACTATATATATAGCACCCTGCCTTGGACAATGTATATCTTAAAGATCGCCCACATTTATTGAGTCTAAGTGCTTTTGGAGAATAAAATAGCTTAGGACTTCATGATTATAATGAATACCTAAAAAAAAAAAACCACAGGAAATGTATTTTGCTTCTGTTGTCTTGACTCACTGAGCGGACTCGCCTGGAAGAGGGGTAACATGGTAATGTGGCTGTTGTTCTGATTCCCATTCAAGACAGCCTTCTGATTGGCTTCTTTCCTGTGGCAGCCAAGACTCTTGCAGTTATTTCAGAAGGACTATAGTTTCTGCAGGGTGCGTCCTCCTCGGTCTTGAATATTGGAAGCTCTCAAGTTCTCCTAAGAACTGATTCTTGATTTCTCAACTGGTTGGTGGGCAGAAGAAATATTCTTGTCTCCATGGATCTACTCTACTGAGTGGACACCCAGGATAGAATAAATGTTAGGGGTAAGAGGGATTTTAGAGATTATCCATACTATGCACTTTTTAAATTGGTAAGGTAACTGGTATTCAGGGACAGTCTGTGATTGTCTGGTTTTAGAGCTGGACCCAGAGCCCAGGTCTCCTGTCTTCAGGCCCACAGTTCAAGACACCACACTTCCTCTTGCTTTGCAGGACTGGGAACTGAGAATGTGGGCTATCTCCTCCCTCCCTCCCTCCCTTTCTTCCCTCCTTCTTCCCTTTCTTCCATGAAGTATGTATTTAATCATTCACTCAGTTTTTCCATTAAGTCACTGTTGTGAATTGAACTGTACCCCCCTAAAATGTATGTTGAAATCCTGAACTCTGGTACTAGTGAACATGAACTTGCTTGAAAATGGGGTCTTTGCAGATGTTCTCAAATTAAGATGAGGTCATTCTTGACTAGGGTGGACCCTAATCCAGTGCGACTGGTGTCCTTATAAGCAGAAAGAGAAGACAGACACATGGGGAGAACACCATGTGGCAGTGAAGGCCAAGATTAGCGTGATGTGTTTACAAGCCAAGGAGTGCCAAGGAATGCTAGCAGCACAGAAGCTCAGAGAGAGGCGTGGAACAGGTTCTCCCCTCGAGCCTTTAGGGAGAGCATGGCCCTGCCAACGCCTTGATTTTGGCTATTTGGTCTCCAGAGCTGTGAGAGAATAAATTCATGCTGTTTTAAGCCACCTGGTTTCTGGTAATCTGTTACAGTTGCCCTAGGAAACTATTACAGTCTGCAAACATTTCCAGCATTGTTTGGTGAGGGGAGGGAAGAACCAAACAGGACACTATGTTTTACCCTCTCAGAACCCACAGTCTAGCAGTTATGGGAACCTCAGTGATTCCCCCACACCATCCCACCCACAGGTGTATTTGCTTTTCAGGATAGCAATCAAGGACAGGTGACATTGATGGTGACACCTGTGCATTACAGCTTCAATGCAGAGATTGATGCAGGAAACACTATGAGAAGAGATGTTAACAAGTTGTTAGAGCTGGGCAATGACTGAGGTTGGCCTCAGAGAACTGAAGGTCAAAATTTGGAATTGTTAAAGGAATGATGGTATCATGGAGGGTTTGTTTTTTTGGGGGGGTCTTTAGTTAAGAAGAAGAAGCCTGAAGAGATCAGACAGAAGAGGGCAAGAAAGTTCAGTCTGAACATGCTTCTAGCCAGGATGGCAGGGGACATGCAGTGTGGTAACCATTGGTTCCTGAGGCCCGCCCTCCGCTCCCACCTCCTGAGCACCGCCCCTTCCCAGCTCCCCTTCTGCACACAGCTAATTCCTACGGGATTGGTCCGAATTATGTTGTGATCATGTCTCCAGCTCTCATTTTACGTAAAGAGTCGAATTGGAACCCACAGTGGCTCTACTTTTTTTGTGCCAATGTACTTACCTGGGCTGGCCTTGTCCCCTGATGCCTGGTTTAAACTATTTCCTGTGAGGCTTTGGAGAAGACGGAGAGAGAGGAAGATGGAGACAAAAGAAGGCAAAGTCAGAGGTAGGGTAGAGCAGCAAGGAGCAGGAAGGGAGGGATGAGGAGAGGGTTTGTACCAAACAGTTCTGGTCAAGCCTGGCTCAGCCCGGTGGACACTTGGGCATGAGGGGCTTCACCTTGATGGAGCCTGACTTGAATGCTTCCCTATCTAAATGTTGTGAATAACCATGGGCTGCTCCAATTTTAAATCAAGCTGCCTGTTAATTGATTATTTCAGGCTTAGCAACCCTTCATTTTGAAGAGGCTCGTATGTCTAATAGAAACTGCCAAGTAGAAGGCAGCATGATACGGTACAAATCGCCAAAAACTATGTCTAGATCAGTGTTTCCCAACCTTTTGAAAAGAATTATCATTATACTGAGTGATTTTAGGCCTAATTTTTATAATTGCCTCCACCATGAAGTTCTAATGCCATACATACCTTACATTATCTGTTTATGTACTTACATACATATCTATGCTTAAGGTAAGATCCCCCTTCCTGTTCAGGAAGCAGTTTCCTCCACTTTGGGGTCATATCACCACACTGAGATTCCTGGTCTAGATGTGAAGGGACTCCAGGATCTCAGCATCCCTGAGCTAGGACAGAGGCTGTTGGGTACAGTAGTGTCTAGACAGCATGGGCTTAGACAAATCTTTTCTTGAATTCCACTTTCTAACTGTCAACCTATCCTGAGTGTTAGTTCCCTCATCTGTCTTATCTAAATATGAAAGGCAATTTAGATTAAAAGGAAAAGAAAGTGAAGTACTTTGCCCATTGTTAGACACCTAGTCTGGGATCAAAGTGGATGTCCTTTCTAGCTCTTTGCTCGGCTGTTTCCACCCTTCGGCGTAAACCATCAGGGGAACGGGGTATGTGACCCTTAAGTCAGGAGATCTGCAAGTGTGAGCACTGGTTTGCAGAGACTTTTCTTCTTGAAGCTCTTTTCCATAAAAAGCATGATGACTTCCCTCTCTCAAGGGACTTGCAGGGCCTGGGTGACCTGGGTCACTGCGGGCTCTGTCTCTGCTTCCTCCCACCTGCCTGTTCACACTGAGGAGAAGGGGCTGCAGGCTGCTGTTGGTGCCCAGGTACTCAGGACGGTAGAGCCAGAGTGTATGGGGATTCAAAAAGCCAAATGGGAGACTTGTATTACACAATAAAAAGGAAAAGCCATAAGCCTTCAGTGTTTAAAATAAAAAAGGAACAACACACAAATGTACTGTTGTCTAGAAGACAATTTGCTTCTCTTCAGCTGTGTGGTTCCTTAGCGTGTGGTGACTCCATATATTGGCAGTGGGAGAAGAAACAAGAAAAGGAAAAAAGCGATAGAGGAACCCTTCTAAGGTGATGAATGAAAGAGGAAAAAATGCTTTCTTCACAGTGCTGCTGGCACTCAGGGAGAAGTTTAAAGTGGTGGTTAGTTTCTAAATGAGGTGTGTAAAGATAATCAGCTCTGAATTTTGTAGATGATGATGTATTTGGATAAGCCAGAATTTTTTTTCTTTTTTCTCTTTTCTTTTTTCTTTTCTTTTCTCCTTCCTTCCTTCCTTCCTTCCTTCCTTCCTTCCTTCCTTCCTTCCTTCCTTCCT